>NC_069477.1:24608610-24629407 GCF_026875155.1 Cherax quadricarinatus | reverse complement strand
CTCCAGGTCCCAACATCCTCCCATTCATCCTTACTACTGCACCAGCATTACCATCATGGTGCCTAGAGACTATCATCATTTGCGTTTTCTCAGGTGCAAATGTTACTTGCCATCTATTTCCCCAAGCTGATATAGCTCTCAGCTGGTGATTGATGTAGCTTAGAGCAGCTGGCATTTCTTCTCTTGGATAAGTAAATGTCAGTGTACAGTCGTCTGCATATGCATGTGATTCTGGGATGAGATGAAGAAGGTCGTTGAAGTAGACATTCCATAACAGTGGACCCAGCACGCTTCCTTGTGGAACACTTGCCCCAATAGGATGTCTTGCTGATTCCGTTCCATTGAGGACTACACTTAGAGATCTACCATGAAGGTAATCACTGTCACTCTCCCCATCTCTCTCTTTCCCCTCTACCTCTCCCTTCTCTTGCTCTCTCACTCTTACCCGTCTTCCCTCTCTCTCCACCACTATCTCTATCTTTCCCCTCTACCTCTCCTCCTTACCCACCCACAAACACAGGGAGAAACACTCACACGCCGAAATCACCACAAACTCATCTCTGACTTGCTGAAATAGCCGTGCTGAGCTGAAAAATAACAACAGCAACATACAAGTGACTCTGAACAAGTGACTTGAGAAACAGTGTGGGACCCTGTGGTGTGGAGACCCAGGGACACCACTTATATTTCTCGAAGAAATTCGGCAATTTCGGCCTGGATCCTGCATGTACCTGTGTCTGGATGCTGAAACATGCAGACAGGACATCACGATAACTCGTTGAGAGACGGATGCTTCTTGTGTGGGGTGATGAAATGAAGAGAACTTCATTTCTCTTCCTCTCTCCAGGCAAATACACTTGCTGTGAGACACCGCTGTTACCAATGTTTACTAAATTGGTTATTTGTCAGTCGTCATTGTTGCAGAGTGGGGTTCAATGATAAAATTTTGGAGGCTTCTTTCTTTATTTGCAATGCAGTGGGGTACACAGGCAGTGTGTTTGTGCTCATTGCCCGGTGGGGCCATGCCCAGCAAGGGAGAGAGGAGTAGGCCTTGTTGACTGAGTGAAGGCTACTGAGAAAGTGAGGGAGAGGCAGGGTGATGCCGTTTCAAGTGGCATGCCCATTGAGAGGCCTACAGGTGGCAGCACGAACAAGGTGCGAAACATGAACTCAGCTGGCAAACAGCATGGGCTATCTATGCAGACAGTACAGGCTGTCTACAGAATAATTCTGGTAGGGAGGAGTGGATGGAGGAGCAGTGCAAAAGGATGGTACAAGAGTGGGAGAGAAAAATAGGAGAGCTTTCTACAAAAATGGAGACAGAGTTTTCTGTGAAACTGGAAATGAGGTTGGAGAAGGAGAAGAAGAATTGGGAGTCCAAGTCGAAGCCATGGTAGCCATGCTAAGGGTCCTAGAAGATGACGTAAACAGGCTGAAGCGAGTTACAAGGGTAATGACCAGAGAAGTCACAGCATATGAAGCTGGGAGGCCCAACAGGAAGGAGATATAACTTTCACTAAGGCCATATCAGCCTACCAAGCAGGGCCAAGGAGTGAAGGGGTAAGAGCAGCTTGCTGCAGGTGGAGAAGGGGATAGCTCAAATGCAGTGGCACAAACATGCCACCAAGAGCTACAGGAATAAAACAAGGGAGAAACTGGCCATATATAGACAGGAACCGGAGTCACAGAGGGAAAGGCAATGGGAGGAGGAGAGGGCGAAGTCAGTGTTTATTTATGGGCTTCAGAAAGAGTAAGAGGGTAAGACACACACTGAAAGACGGCAGACAGAAGGAGAAGAAGATTGAAAAGATGAGGGACAGTCCAAGACTGTAAAATTCAGAGAAATCGAGGGTAATGAAGGGGGAAAACGACTGATCAAACTGATTCAGGACAAACAGAGCAGAACAGATCTCCAGGAGAACACATTAAGAACTTGCAGAAACAAGAGGTGTTCTAGACTGAGACACAACACAAACAGAATGCAGCTGAGGGAGGGACACAAAAGTGAAAGAGCTAGAAGAGAGACAAGACAAAATCAGCAGAGGACAACCATAGCAGGACAGAGCAGCAAGAGCAAGCACATATAGAACCATCCCCAGAACCCCACAACCAATCACATTACCCCAACACAAACCTCAATCCACACCCACAGATCCCACCCAACACTCAGCTATAGAATCCCACTGTACGCTACCAGGTTCCCCACCCTCACAGAACACCCAAAACACAGTGTTGGAGAGGAAACTGAAGGTATGGTACACCAATGCTGATGGAATAACAAATAAGTGGGAGGAATGGCACAAAAGGGTCAAAAAGGCATCACCGGACATCATAGCTCTCACAGAAACCAAGCTCTCAGGTATGATAACAGATGCCATCTTTCCAATGGGATATCAATTCGTAAGGAAAGAAAGAGGGACCAGATGGTGGAGTGGCACTGCTGGTCATAAATCGATGGGATTTTGATGAGCTGGAGAAGACAGAGGAGAAGTAAGAGATTACATGGTAGGAATGCTTCAGTCTGGAGGTCCAAAGGTGGTAATTGCAGTGATGTATAACCCACCACAGAACAGCAGGAGGCTAAGGCAAGAGTATGATGAGAGTAATAGAAGGGTGGTTGACAGTGGCTGAAGTGGCCAGTAGGGCTCATGTGAGTAGGGCACAGCTACTGATCATGGGTGAAAATAAATGGTATAAAATACCGACACTATGGAAACATAAACAGATATGCACTGTCAGTCCAGCACATCTCAAACACTCAGGTGATCTTCTCAGTCGCATTCGCAACATCAACATCAGGAACAAGAAACTTTCCAGCCTTGACGCAACTTCCCTATTCACCAAAGTACCTACTACACAAGCCATCGATCTCCTGCTCAGAAAAATTGACGATTCACTTGATCTTCCTATTCCAGCCAGCGAAATCATCATCGACCTCGTTGAACTATGTGTCGACTTTACGTGTTTCTCTTTCGAAAATCACCTCTTTCAACAGACTTTTGGCCTACCCATGGGCTCGCCACTCAGTGCCGTCCTGGCGAACTTATACATGGAACATCTGGAAGCCGAGCGTTTCTCCACCATTATTCCTTCGTCTGTCACCTGGCTCCGTTATGTTGACGACATTCTACTCATAACTCCCAGGCGCTTCAACGTTCAAGCTCTCCAAGACAAGCTCAACCAGGTCGAGCCCTCAATCCAGTTCACACTTGAAGAAGTAGTCAACAACTCTCTTCCTTTCCTTGATGTTCTTCTCTGCAAAACTGACCATTAACTTCGTTTTAAAGTCTATCGAAAACCAACCAACCAAAACGATCTTCTCCAATTCTACTCTCACCACGACACCAAAACTAAACGTTGTGTAATTATAGGCTTCTTCCTGCGCGCACTCAGAATCTGCAGCAATGAGTACCTTGAGGAAGAATGTACTATAATTGAACAAGTATTTTCTAAACTCCACTATCCTCATCACTTCATCAGAGACTGCAGACGGCGGGCATTAAACATCTTCAACACACCCAGAGAAGACACTGCCGAGAAGAGATACATAGTCCTCCCCACCAACTCCATTGCCAAACATGTTTCCAACATCTTTTCCAATACATCATTCCAAGTATCTACCTCAACAACCACGACCATCAAGGACATCACCAGTAGTAGACAGGCCAAGCTTCCATCCTCTGCAGGGGTATACATAATCCCTTGTAATGATTGCAACAAATTATACGTGGGCGAAACATCAAGAGACCTCCAAACACGCATTTCAGAACACCAATACGCAAGCAGGACTGACGATACAAGGAGGGCCTGTGTAAACATCGAAATTTCACACAACCATTTAATTAACTACAGAAACTCAAGACTTATCGCCACAGAAGACAACACTCAATACCGAAGAATCCTGGAATCATCGCTTATCTCTATAACCAACAATTTCAACCAGAACACTGGCTTCTATAACATAGCTGAACCACATACCAAGAAACTTCTTCATCGCTATCCCACATAAGAACATAGAACACGCAAAAGGTCTACTCACAACTTGCCCCAATACCCCTGCCAATCTACCCAAGACTCTGTAACCCCACCCAGTGGATCATCGGATACAGCATTCTCCACCTGACCTCAACATTCTGAACCTGTCTTTAAATACTCCCGTACCTTCCACCCCAGGTTGATCTTGTTGTAACTTGAAAAAGCCCACTGTGTGGGCGAAACGTTGTCAATAAAGGATCACATTAAACTGCATATGTGTTTATGATTTCACTGATCATGGGTAACTTCAACCACAAAGTACAGGAAAACTTCATGAACCAACACATAAGGGACACTACCCGAGACAGAGGAGAGGATGCACCTCGAGACTGGACCTAGTATTCACCTCGAGTAGTGCAGATATTGAGGACATCACACATGAAAGACGTTTTGGGGCCAGCGATCATGTAGAAAATTTCAAGTGGGGGGGAGACAGGAAGAGCTGCATGAATGTAGCCAAACTACAAGAAAGGGGACTACGTGGGAAAGAACTTCCTGAGCAGGGTTCAGTGAGAGAGAGAACTGGCAGGGAAGTCAGTAAACGAGATGATGGAATATGTGACAACAATATGCAAAGAAACTGAGGAGAGGTTTCTACTCAAGGGTAACAGGAATAATGAAAAATCCAGAATGAGCCCATGGTTCACCCAAAGGTGCAGGGAGGCCAAAATGAAGTGTGCTAGGGAATGGAAAATTATAGAAGGCTGTGAAGGCTTACTCAGCTCTGTAACAACTTCAGACAGTATTACCAAAGCTGGCTCCTCCTCAGGAAAATTAATGAATAGAAAAACAAATAATAACAGATAAACATAAACACTTTATTATATAGAAAATATAAAATATAAAACACTTAAATATGAAATATTAATCCTACATTAAAGAAAATGAAAAATGAAAAAATATAAATAACTGAATTCAACGCTAATTTAAAACTTGGGTGTCTGGTGTTGGTGACACTGTGTTGTTGAAATCGTAGCCGTTGCTGATGAGGGAGGGGGTAGCAGTTGTTGGTGACAACCCACTGGCTCGTTCTAGTGGCCGTAAGTAATCTTTCCCGATGACAGGAGATCAGGTTCTTGACCGCTGTAATGAGGGGTTATGTCCTGATTCTTCATACAAGTGCACAGGAAAGTAAATCCAATATGGGACGTCTCCAGGACGTTAGTCCGTCTCCGTCAGTTTTCCTCGTTGATTGACAGGTGACCCTCTCTGTCATCCAAGCTGAAAAGTAGACAAGTTACCCACTGCTTAAGAAATCACTCTCCATGATAAGTACAATACCTAAAAGACGTGGTGATTATTACAACATTCAACTTAGAGCAAGGCTGAAAAGACTAAGTTTATATAGTCCAAAGTGAAGCTTCACCAAAAAATCCACTAAATACAAGGCAAAGGGATGTACTTACAGTAGTGTTTTGGGGGCTGTGAGTCGAGTGAAATTTACTGTTTTTACGAGAGCCCCAACCCCCGTCACCTTTCGGGGAGGGGGGAAGAGGGAAAGGGGAAGGGATAGTGGGAGCTAGACTGACCCTACGTTAACAAGCAGCCAGCAAACTATCACTTTAGGGGTGGGGGAAAAAAGGCGGGAATAGCTGGAGCTTGACTTACCCTACCTTAACAAGTAGCCGGCAATGAAACTATTGTTACAAATATATTCCCTCGCTACTCTCCTATCTATTGAACTTTTCCCTCACATTCCCCATACCAAGACTTATAGTCAAGGAGTATAAGAAGAATAAGCGAGGAAAAAGTTCTAACATGAGGAAGTCGTGTAATTCAACAAATCTTCTACTGACTGTCACGACTTAACCAGTCAGAGAAATAATTGGATGAACCATTGATATACACAATATGGAATTTAAAAGCCTGGAGTGCCAAAATGTCCACCTCAAGAGCGACTGTTGGTTCCCTTAAAAGTTTCTGGGTATATAAAAGGGTTTTGGGTCGTCCGTTTTCTAAAATGAATTCTTTTCCCAGCAAATAAAATTTAAGTTTGGAGATACCCCACACATACTCCTTTTCTATGGTGGAGTATCTCGTTTCTGTGGGAAGGAGTTTCCGGCATAGGAAGCATACAGGGAAGGGAGAAACCATCATGTATTGTAGTAACACCGCACCTAAGCCAGTATTGGGCATCAGTTCTTAAGAAAAAATGTTTTATTAAAATCTGGAAATTTTAAGTAATAGGGTCTTTCGAAAAGATGCTTTTAATCTCATTAAACTTTTCCCGAGCTACGTCGGAAAGTTCAAGAGGTTCCTTCACAGACTATTCAAGGAAGTCGGATAAGATGCCTGTAAGATCAGTAAGGTTCGGGATAAATCGTGCATAAAAATTTACAGAACCAAGAAAAACTACACATGAGCTTCTTGGTTTTGGGGAATTTACATTCTAATAAAGCTTTGATCTTACTGGGGAGAGGCTGCAGAGAGTTATTAGAAAGTAAACAGTCCAAGATATCTAATCTTGTTATACCAAGGAAGCATTTCTTCGGCTTGGCAGTGAGGCCATGTGAGCATAACCTACGCAAACTGATGTTAATGTTTGGATATGTTCCCCCACGTGGATGTCATTACGTAAATGTTATCAAAATAAACTGAAACATTTTGCATATTACCCAAGACCTTTCTTTATCGCCCCACGTAGGTAGCACAGGCAGTTACCAAACCGAAGGGGAAAAGTTTTTATATTGCATCAGTCCTTGGTGTGTAGGAAAAGTGGTGTACTGCTTAGAAGAGGATCTAACATTACTTGATGATATGCCGCGCAATATCAATCTTGAAAAGAAGGAAGAGTCATAAAATTTTTGTAGATCGCTATCTATTAAAGAGCATAGGCTCAGCATCCCACCGAGTTATAGCATTAAGGGCCTCTGAATCAATAGCAAGTCTATATAATTATCCCCCTTCTTAACCTGACCCCCTGGTGAACAATATGAGATATAAAGGGTTTCAATGATCTTTAGTTTTAATAATTTGTCTACCTCTGGGCAAATGCACCCTAAGGGTGAAATGGAACGGGGAATAATTTTTTTGGTGGGATTGCCCTTTCCAAGTCAATCTTTATGGACTCCGTGGGGGAACACCTGGAATATCAGTAAAGCGTCTAAAAAAGTTACACTTTAAAGAAATTCATGTCTCTTAGGTCATAAAGGGTTTTCAAACATTAATTTTGGGTTGCGCCCGAGTGTCAAGAGTCACCAAGTCTGTATTTCTTCATCATAGTCTCAGTTAGAGGTGCCCAATTACCAATTTTACATCTTCAGTTGTTTTATCAAGTTCGGTGGAAAAACTAAGTCAAAGTTATTAAGGCAGTTAACCCAAATTTTCTTCAGTAATATTTCTTAAGGATGCTGATAGATAAAGCTTGGTTTCTCCTTATTCATGAGGTAGTCAACTTTCCCCAAAAATTTTTAAAAACTTTATATGGACCTTTCCATGCTACAAAAATTTATTTGATTTTATAGGCAAAAGTACCAAACTTCACCCCTATTTTTAAAACTTCTCCTCTGACTTTTGGAATCAAAATACTTTTGTAGTGGTCCTTTGACAGCTTTTTTTTTCGAAACTATGTCGAGGTCTCCTCAAGTTTGGTCAAAGGTCAAGAAAAACTTATAAAAGAGAACCCAGCATTTACCTCTCATTAGTCCAAAGTCATGAAGGATGGACAATGGGCCTCTGGCCTTCTACCATGAGAAGTTCAAAAGGCGAAAACCCTAAAAAATCACTGGGAACTTCCCCCCATGGCAAACAAAGCACAGGGAGGTGACGATCCCACTCCTTAGGTTTAAGGACAAAGTTTCTTGAAAGGACTTAGAATCAATGCGGGTGTCAATCCCCCCATTACAGGGGGTATAGGGTTGGTGAAAAGAGGCTTCATTCCCAAAATTGGGTATAAAGTTGCATTAAGTCAAGTGAATTGTGTCCCAGGGTCAGAAAAAATTTTTCTAGGGATGCCCACTCTGGAAAAGAGGACAAAGGGCTTCGGGCCACCTTGTATAGTTATGGTTTTTAAAGGGGTAGGCTTCGGGAAAAACTCGAAGCATAATCAACAAAGTTAATATATATCTTTTCCCCCCAGATAAAAGTGGAGAAAAAGGACCAACGATGTCAATAGTTCTTTTCAAAAGGACCGTAAAGACGGCATTTTTACCATAGGATCGCCGGTCCCCGGGGGGAGACGTTGGGAAACTTTTCACGATCTACAATAGGTAGTGACATCTGAGGACATTTTTGGTCAAAAATGGTTTCCCTAATTTTTATTTAAGTTTTTCGATGCGAGAAATGGCCCGGCCCCTGGCAGGTCATGAGCCATTTTAAAACATCCCCTCTGCATTGACTTGGAACAATAAAATGGAATATCCCCATCTCATCGAATTTAATTTGAATACTGACTTGTACAAGATACCTTTGATTATTCAATTTATATGAAATTTTTCCTTTTATAACTTGATTTTGTTTTAGCGGCATTTTTCAATTCTGAAGAGAAGGGGAATTACGTTTAAAAATTGACAAAAAAGGTCCTTTTTTATATATCTAAAGGCTAAATCAGGGAAAATAAAGGGGTGGACAGTAGGAAAACCTGGGCTTTGGCTACCCTAGTCAAGACATTTTGGTTCGGAGTGATATCTTCCTTTCATTTAAAAAGTGAACCGGTGATCCCACTTCCTCGCTTTCGAGGTAGCACACTGGTTTTTAATCCCCCCTGAATATCGCGAGACATTTTCTATCTGAACTTTCGAGGGCTTCCCCCGACTTACGGAAGAGGCTGAAACCTTTTTCCCTCTTTGGGAGAAAGTCAACCCAAAGGAAGAAGGGACCTTTTACATTACCTATTGTGCGGAGCAAAATGATGGGAGCTATACGGCTCAGACCAACCTGTAACCATTTTAGCCTAATGTAACAACGGATGGAGGGGAAAAAAAAGTCGTACGGCCCCAAATGTCTGAAAGTAAACAAGGAATGGTTTTTTAAGTTAGGGGAAAAGCTTATCAGAAATGACATACATGTGATCCAGTGTCTCGTAAAAGGAGATCATTAAGTCCATTTAATTTTCCCGAACAAAGGGTTTTGGAAATTTCAGTCTTTAAAAAATTTCCAACTTTTTGAACCTTTTAAAGGACAATCTGGACTTTATGTCCCAAACACCACACAAATGACAAAAAGGAAAAAAAGAATCATTTTTCTTTCCACTAAGGGTTTTATTTCTTAAGGTCTGTGAACCCTTACCCATGGGTTTGATCCCCTTTAGGTCTTTTAGGAAAAATTTTGGCCTCAGATACAGGTCAGCAGCCCCGCAAATTCCTCAGCTTTAATCAGGTTTTCGTTTTCTGATGAATTTCGATCTGATGGGGAAGGCGGAGGAAAATGGCACAACCCCGAAGTCTCTAAATCTCTTCATAACTCGACAATTCCTGAACCTCTATCCAAAAAATCGAACAAAAGAAAGAGTGTTTTTCCGTAACTGCTTTAAAGTTTTGGAGGCTGTAAGGTGGCATACCCGAAAAACTTTTCCCTTTAAAAATTTTTTTTTTTTTTTTTTTTTTTATATTTTATTTAAAAAATTTTGTACGATATTAATGGGACATAACAAAAAAATGATCAAGGACAACACATAAATCAATAATAAACACAAAACAATCCAGGGCAACATCTGCCAGTCTACATATAAAAGTTTTTAAAACAAAACAAAATTTTTAAAAGGGAAAATAAAGTTATAAAAAAAAAAGGGCACAAAAGGGCTATTAATAAAACCCAAAAATTAAAAACCCCTCAACACAAAAATGCCCAAGCTTAATGACAACCCACCCATAATACCTCCCTCAACAAATACACCAGACCTACAATACCCTTTTTAAAAACCTGTGCTGCAACACAGGGCCCCATCATCCCCCCCCCACCACACACATTGAAAACTAACCCTATCCCCAAACCTAAATAATCAGACATTAATTATCCCAATTTGGGATTATTATGACACATGCACTGAGGAACTTTATTTAAAACCATAAAAAACAGGACTACCAAAATTACAATACCTTAAATAAAACAAAAATAATGGGTAATTACTACCAAAACTTGTGCTGGCCCCGTTAAAATAAAACAAAAAAAACCAGTTCTTCAAGAAATATAAAAGGAAAAACCCCTCAAGAAAATTCAAATTCAATTGCAATCCCAGTGTAATGAACATAAACGCTACCACAGAAAATACATGTTAAAAAATTTATAGGTTAACTTTAAAACATTTTATATTTTTAATTTTCTCCCCTTCCCCTTTCCCCATCAAGGGAACAAAAGAAAAAACTTACTTGCACAACCTCCACTGGTCCCACACAGTACCTCCAATCACACCCAACCACTCACTGCATTCCCAAGGAGGTGAGCCCGTTTAAAAATCCCCTAACCCCCCCCCCCCCCCTTTTACCCTCACCCCCCGGAGTTAAAGCCCCTTATAACCCCAAAAAATCCCTATTGTTATCCTCTAAACCTTCAAAAAAAATACTCTTCCCCCTTTTCCCCCAAAAATGTCTCTGTTCACACAAAGTTCGATAAAACGTCGCCGCCAAATCCTTCTCACACACCCCCCACCCACCTTTCCCCCCCTCATACCCCATAAAACTATATTTATCCACGATGACAATGCAAACCTCTTACCACACTCTCCCCACACCATCATATAAAGACTCAAACGCTCGCATACCGCCAAACAAACCGGGGCCCCCCACCCCCCACCACTACCTTACCATCCATCCCCCTAAAGCACCCCAAAACCCTTTCACAAAAATAGACGACAGATACGCAGTCTTTTCCCCCACTGCATCTGCCACACCCCCCACCCTCAAAAACCCCCCTGTCCGGAGCTCGCTCCCGTTGGCAAAACCCCATGCAGGAAAGGACAAAACCCTCACGCCCCTATTTCGTACCTTAATTACAAACCTCGCCATATTACATCCCACATACAGGGGGTAATCCCTTTAAAACCGGCCCACTACATGCTCTCAACAATTTACACAACGTTCCCCCCTTTTTACTTTTCCTGGTTCCCGGGCAACATTAAGCGCGTAACACTGTCTCGCTTTCCCTTCTTTTCCGCCCCTCCATACCATTTCCTCGGGTGACCTGTACCTTACTAGCTGACCCCCCCTCCACCACCTCACTCATCATTCCCCCTCTTAATAAACACACATTCACGCGCTTTCTCAAGTCCAACAAACCCAACCCTCCCCTACTCCCGGGCATGTCACCCTCCCTTCGCAACCATTTGCAACCCCCGAACCCCACAAAAATTTGAACACCATTCTAAAATACTCGGACGCCGTTCCTTTAACGCACACGCCGAACAAAACCAGATTTTACTATATAGTAAACATTGATAAAATTTCCCCAAACCTGCCCTAAGGGTTAAAGGGGGAGGTCGCAGCATTCCCAACCGCGCTCCCCCTTTTCCACCATCCTATTCAAATTTGCTAACCCTTGCAGCCCGGGGGTCAGCCTAAAACTGACACCGCAGATTTTCAGACTCCCGTCCTCCCTGCACACACACATCCCCCCCTAATTCTCGTCCACTCTCCCCACCCCCCCAGTCATTGACTTTTCCAATTTACCTTCATCCCCATACTCTCCCAAAAAGTTTTTACAATTTTCCCCCAAAAGTCCTAACCGTTTTTCCCTCCTCACTTCCAAAATAGGGGTATCATCAACATAGCCCCCCAAAACCGGGCCCCAACGGTTTCAGCTCACCATCCCCCCCCCCGGGCCTTAGACGATCCTCCACCATCCTTAAAAGGGATCCTGAACACATCAAACAATTTTTTTGGGATAAAGGACATCCCTCCAAAACCCCGCCCATTTGACACCCCCCCCCACACACCCATTGTTTTGCCCCCTTTTACCTTCGCATTTGAGTAAGCGTATCCACCCCCCCCCACGATTTTCTTTGCCAAACCCCTTTCGAGGAGAAACCCCTCAAAGTTTTTTTCCCACCCATATAAGCCCCTTGCCAATCCAACGCCCCAAACGCCCCTTTTTCCCTTTCCATCCTCCGGGAACCCCTTGAAAATCCCGTGGCCCACCTCATTGACCTACCAAAACCAAATGAACTCAAACACCCCCCTCCCCACAACACTTTTAAAGGGCCGACCCCCAAGAACTTTCGCAAAAAATTTTTATAATCAGCACAAAAAATGAAATGGCTCGATAACCCCAAAGGGGAAACTCCCCGCTGTTTACCCTTGGGACCAACACCACCACCGCCGTTGCCTAGATTCCCCCATCTTACCCCCGTCTTTCATGGCTTTTCAAACCTTACAGGAAACCCCTAAGCAGACCCCAGGCTGTACAAAAAAATTCGCTAGGTAAACCATCGATCCCGGGTGCCTTAACCCTTTTTCATGTCCATAAGGGCTCTCCAATTTCCCCCTCCTCAAGACCCCCCCCAGTGCCCCCCCATCACTCCCCCCTTTTTCACGGCACATACCACATCCCTTCCCCCAAGAACCTCACCACCCACCCCACACTTTTCCCGTTTCCTCAAACCTCTATCTGCCTATGCACTCACCCCTTTGGGGCCCCTTAATACCTGACCCTCTCTAAAACCCCCACAGAAAAGACTTTTCAAACCTGGTATTGTAGTCTTCGCGTCACCCTTTTGTCCTCGCAGCACCAAGCTGATGGCTTTTTCCCCCCAGAGTACTTCGTCTAACCCCCCTGTACCCGACAGCTGCAAAACGTTCTTCTTTCAAATCCCGTAATTTTGTCCCTTTAACATGTTATACCCCACCGGGGACACCCCGGCCACCGCCCCCCCCCGAACAATTCCGTAATCAGATTCTAATAATTTGACAAACCCTACCGCAATTGTTAATCGTTTTTTCCCCCCTCACAAAAAAAGACATATTTGTAACTTAGCCCACTATCCCACCATCCTACCCTCTTCCTCATTCTTTTCGGCAAGAGCTGTTCCCAAAAATTGCAAACGCTTCCCCTCCCTCCCATCCCCCAAAACCATCGTGTTTTCAGTTTCCAATAACTTCCCGCCTACGAGCCAAAGCATCCCATCCCACCCCCCACAATACCCGCCCATGATCGGAAGACACCACCTTAGTTTTTTAAAAAACTCAACCAAAAACCCCCCCGAGATAAAATAACCTTCCAAACGGCCGCATATCCCCTTCTTATAAACGTATGTTTTTCCCCCTCCCACAACCCCCCCAAAGCATCACTAACTTTAAAATCCCTAAGCAGGCCCCCCAAGACTGAGGAAAAATTCCCGCTCCCTGGGTTCCACGTCGTCTTCTTAAATTACACAGTTTCCCAATCCCCCCCCACAAATTTGGGCAGATAACGTCAGGTAATACACAGCTCCCCCCACAAAAAACCATCTTTACTTTCACGCACTTTTTGCTGGGGCATAAAAACACAACAAACCCCCACTCTCTCCCCATCCACCTCCCTTTCCACACGTAATACCTCCCCCCTCCCCCCCCCTCTTTTTCCCATGCAATCAAACGGGGCCCCCTCCCTGACAACACACCCACCCCCTTTTAAAAGCTCAACGGCAACAATAAGCCTGATACCCAGGGACCATAATTCACGACCAAACTTAAAATTGGCTCCTGCACAAAACTACTCAACCTTTACCATTCAAAAACATCCTGAACCTCCCGTTTTAACACCATCACACAGACCAAAATATTTATTGTTAAACCCAAAACCTGAGGCCAGCTTTAAGGGGTTTTCCCTTCCCCCCTCATTCAAAAAATTTTTCCCTTTCAACTGTTTTCCCCCGGACTGTCCTTTTTCCCCATTTTTTCCCCCCTCCTTCCCAACCATCCCCCCCCCTTCTGTTTGGCCCTCTCGCAGATCCCCTGGTTTTCCCGAACCCCCTGTCTTTTTTTTTCCCCGGCCCTTTTTCGCCGTGCAGAACATCGTCCGAATCTAGCTGCTGCCCTTTTCCTTTTAGGGCCCCCCCATTTCCTACGGAGTCCTGGGAGCCGCACGATACTTCCACCTCTACCACCCTTAAACCGCCTCCATGCCCCTCCAGGGACCCCCCACTGTCCACCCCCCGGGCCACCTATCCCCCCTTCCCCACACACACCTTCACCCCAAACCCAGGGTCTTTTTCGCTGAACCTCCCCCTCCGTAGACTGTAACATAGCCTGTATCACCGTCCCAACTCCTCCCAATAGCCTTCAAATCTGCGCCCTCCTGTACCTCCTCACTTGACAACTGTACTGTTGATGGGGGCCCGGGGGTTTATGGATCCCACTTTTCCGATTTCCCCCGGAGGGGCCACCACCACTTTACCCCCATCGACCACGCCCCCCCCCTTGCACCCCGTTTTTCTTTAGGCATTGGGGGCTCATGCCAGGTGCTCCGCCCCTTTCCGGCCCAGGGGGGCCACTGTTGAGGGCCCGGGTTTAAACTGGATCACCCTTCTTCCTTTTCCCCTGAGGAGCCAACCTCTTTACTCCCATCGACCACGCCCCCTCCTTGCCCCCCTTCTTCCTTAGGGGACGGGTGCTCATGGCAGGGGCTTTTCCCCCCCTTGCCGCCCAGGAGCCATACTCCGCTTGCCACAGTCTCCGCCAATGGCAAATTCGCCACACAGTCGGCACGTACGCCCCCTGCCCCGCATACGCTACCATACCTGGGGTTTTAAACTCTTCGAGATATACATAGAGGGGAAAAGGCCTAAGTGTCATCTTAGATTAAAAGAACCCTCAGAAATCCCCGTTAAGCACCTTTTACCCATTTTGCCATTTGGGGGAGATTTACAGTTTCCATAACTTCGAAAAAAATTTTGAATACTACTCATCAGCCTCAAAAAGGGACGTTGCGGAGCTTAACCCCCGAATAATGTCGTGATACATCAACAACTTTACCCTCACTGCCGGGTTACATAATGCTGACACTTTTTTTCATCAACCCAAACCCGAACTTGAGCAGTTAGCACTTTCACGAAAATTCTATTACAAACCGTTTCAGTGCCACTCCATATAAATCCTCGTCCTGATGCCATATGCTCTCGTATAATTTTGGGCAAAACACTCGACTGACGGGTTTAAAGCCCCACTAATAAGTTCAATGCCCACAGTAATTTTACTCTCCTTTCGAACACCGCCCAAGCGTTGACTGATTTGCTCGCTGGAAAAAGTAGAGGGGGGCAAAAGCACGTCCGCCTCTACTCCCGGCAGCGAATCAAAAAATGTAAAATTAGTGGTTTTTTGAAACTTTAAGGATTGCCTTCTTCATTGGTTTTAATACTAGATACGGGCAAAATTTCCAAATATTCAAAACGTACCAAAAAATAACATTCCAACCGGTAGCCCAGGGGTCGCGGGCCATTCACAAGGGTACGGTATTTTCAAACCTGATAATGTATGAAGTTTGTCTTTCCCCCGTAAGGAGGTAAAATTAGATTTGGGGAAAATGTCACAGCTGCACGTTTTTCCCTTTAAATCCTTCATTTTAAATTTCTGTTGTGAGAAAGTTAACTTTTTATTCCTAATTCAAGGGGAGCTTGTTCGAACTCGCGACCTTTTCCCTCTCTCCCTTAACTCATATTCCTGCCTTTTTTCTCTTTCCTCAAGTTCCTTTAATTTAACTTGTTTTCAGTACTTTAGCTCTCTCCCAATAAAGTCTATCACGCCCTTTTTTTTGGTCTTTCTTTCTTTCAAATTTCTCCCTTTCAAGTCTTTCCGGGATTTTAGCACAAATAAAGTTCTACTTTTTCCCTTTTTTTTTCCAACTTATTTCCAGGTTCATCCAAAACTGGTTTTCCCCCATATTGCAAGAAAAACTTAAACACCATGGAAAATGAAACGGGTTTTAAAGAAACGGGGGGTTAAATTTCCTCCCCTCAAACTGTAAATAAATCAAGTGCTCGATCCCAACTTAAAAAACAATAGTATTAATGAAAACGAAGGCTATGCCGGCCCGAGCAAACGAAGTAAAATGGGGCCCCTTTTGACCACCAATTTTCCCACCAACAAAAAAAGTGTCCTACGACAGTTCCCTTGATATAAAAAGAGTCAATGAACAAATTGTCACTGGAAAATCTGGGTCCCTAAGCCTAACCTCCAAAGTGTTTCAAGCTCCAAAAAGGGGGCAAAAATTAATATTATATCCTCCTACTTACTTACAATAAATTGAGACATAACAAACACCAAAATCTTTTAAAAACCTTACTGTAGTCCTCATAGAGAATGATTACTCGGGGGTGGAACCGTCTGGGTATCGGCTTGAAGTTCCAAGGTGATTCGGGAGATGGGAGTTTGAACGTTTTCAGGGGGGGTTTGCCTGGGGTCCCATTTGTGGGGGCTTCCAACCCGTAAAATTCGCGTATTCCCCGGGCGGGGCTCCTCCTCAGGAAAATTAATGAATAAAAAAGAAAAAAACAGAAAAAAAACACTTTTTTATAAAAAAATATAAAAAAAAACACTTGATTATGAAATTTTAATCCACTTAAAAGAAAATGAAAAATAAAAAAATAAAATAAACTGAATTCAACGCAATTTTTTAAAACTTGGGTGTCTGGTGTGGTGACACGTGTTTTTTGAATCGTACCGTTGCGATGAGGGGGAAGGGGGGGAGCATTTTTTGGTGACAACCCCGGGCCCTTTCTAGGGGCCCCGTAAGTATCTTTCCCGAGACAAATCGGTTTTTGACTGCTGTAAGGGGGGGGGTTTTTATGTTCTGATTCTTCATAAAAGGAAACGGGCAAACAACCCCAATAGGGACGTCTCCGTCAGTTTTCCCCCCCGTTGATTCCCAGTACCCCTCTGCTCAGGCTAAAAAAGATGGACAGGTTACCCACTGCTTAAGAAATCACTCTCCAGATAATACAATATCTAAAAGACGGGGTTTTATTCAACATCAACTTAGAGAAAGGGCGAAAAACTAAGTTTATTATTGGGCCAAAGGAAGCTTTCAAACCCAAAAAAATCCCAAAATAAGGCAGGCTTACTTACAGTATGTGGGAGTTGGAGTCGAGTTTTACGTTTGACCCCGAGCCCCACACTCCCTTTTGGGGAGGGGGGGGGGGGGGGGGGGGGGGGGGGGGGGGGGGGGGGGGGGGGGGGGGGAGGGGGGGGGGGGAAGGGAAGTGGGGGGTTAGAAATGCCCTACATTAACAAGCACCGGGAAGCAAACTATCACTTTGGGGGGGGGAAAAAAAAGGCCGGAATAGGGGACGGACTTACCCACCCTTTAAAATAGCCGGGAATGAAACTATTTTTACTATATATTCCCCCCGCTACTCCTTTTTATTGAACTTTTTTCCCCCACAAAGGCAAAGGACCCAGAAAAAAAGAGACATTCTAGAGCCAAAAAGAAAGCACAGGAAGAAGGGAGGCAAAAACAACAATAGAAAAAAAACTTAGCGGGGAAACCAAAACACGTGAAGCTGTTTAAAACCACAACGGAGGAAAACAAAGTCAAGGGCCAGGTAAATCAGGCTAAGGAAGGTAGGAGGAGAGATCACAAGAAACGACCATGAAGTATGTGAGGAACTCAACATGAGATTTAAAGATGTGTTCACAGAGGAGACAGATGGGACTTTGGAAACACAGAGATGTTGGGTACACCATTAAAACCCTTAAAGGGACAGGTCCAAGCACTCTCGGACCTGAACGCATGTTTTTTGCGCATGTCCTACTCCCCACGTGCATCTGGGTTCCCGTTCTCTATTTCTGACCATTTAGAAGCCTTCCCTGAGTTGCTCCAGCTAAGTGGCGATGGCATCTCCTTGCTTCCCAATGGTCGAGAGAGCAAAATGTTTACGCTTCTAGCTTGGCATCGCCCAGACATGTTTTTTTCCGTCGAGTTCTTCTCATATACTCTTGCATTTCAACCTCTACAATGTCATTAAGTACTGATGTGTGTGTCTAGTGCATAAATGAATAGTTTAGCTATATTTTGATACATATATATAAAGCCGCTGTGAAGCACACTCTCACCTTCCACTTTAGGTGCTTTTTTCAACTTTCAGTATATAAATATTTCCATAAAATTTTGTAGTGAATGTATGATTTCAGTAGTGTCTGGGTGTGTACAGAACGTTTGTATTGTCCTTCCAGATCAAATCAGAAATTGTTCTAATGGTGAGTCCTCCAAGGATAAGTCGAATTTGCCTGTGTTTGGGATGAAAGTGACTCAGATCAAGACCCAGATGAGCTGCAATTGGTGGACAGTGGTGATGAATACTTGCCACCAGATGCTCTAGAGTGGTCAACAGATGAGGAGGAGGAAGTTAGGCCACCATCCAAAAAGCAGAAATTGGACAACAAGAAGAATGGAATTATGGTGGAGGAGTACCCTGATGAAGATCTTCATGATGATCTTGCTTCTCAAGTAGATGTACTTCTTTGGTTGACAGTAGTGATGAATTGTCAAACTTGGAATTCCCATCTGGATTTCGGTTCCAATGTGCAGAAAGACCAGATGACAGTGTGAGGTTGGATAGACAACTAGGTCACTGGCCAGTGCTAGGTAAGCTGCTTACATGCAAGTATTGTAGCAAAAAGAATAATCATGTCACATCCTCATTTTCCTGTGCCACATGCAAAGTAAATCTATGCATCAAGAAGGATAGAAATTGCTTCATAAAGTTTTATTGCAAAAATTAGTGATGTAGAATGATTGTTCTTTCTCAGGAAAATCAGGAATATTTCAATTGAAAGTTGTTTCCCATTGCAATGTGTCATTGTTGATAACTAGTTCCTATTTCTATTTTTTTTAATCCTTACAAGGTGTTTTGACCAAGTTCCATTTATGTTTTTTATATTGTTTACTTGTATAATAAATTTAAAAAAAGTTACTTTTTTTAACATTTGCAAACTTGCAACATTTTAAATTGTTCTACGTCTAATGGGCAGGTCCGAGTTTACTTGGACTTTGTTTATCTGCAATTGCTCCACACGTAACTTTTACAACTCCATTTATATGGACTCCTTAACCTTACATGGAGCGGCTCTATCCACTCACATGAAATCAATTTCGAATTCGCATTTTGGTCTGGCTTGCCCCCTGAAGGGTTTTGGACACAATACATACAACCGAGGAAAAAGTGAAGAGGCTGCTGAGTGAGCTAGATACCTCAAAGGCGGATGGGCCGATAACATCTCTCCATGGGTCCTGAAAGAGGGAGCAGAGGCACTATGTGCACCCCTAACAACAATATTCAACACATCTGTCAAAACAAGGAGATTACCTGAGGTATGGAAGACAGTAAATGTAGTCCCAATTTTTAAAAAGAGGAGGCAGCCAAAAAGCACTAAACTATAGACCAGTGTCACTGACATGTATAGTATGCAAAGTCATGGAGAAGATTATCAGGAGAAGAGTGGTGGAACACCTAAAAAGGAAAGAACTTATCACCAACAGCCAACACACTTTCACGGACAGAAAATCCTGTGTCACAGACCTACTGGAGCTCTATGACAGGGTGACAGCAGTAAAACAAGAGAGAGAGGGGTGGGTAGATTGCATTTTCTTGGACTGTAAGAAGGACTTTTGACAGAGTTCCACACAAGAGATTAGTGCAAATACTGGAGTACCAGGCAAGATAACAGGAAAGGCACTACAATGGATCAGGGAATACCTGTCAGGAAGACAGCAGCAAATCATGGTACGTGCTGAGAGTGTCAAGTGGACGCCTGTAATGAGTGGGGTTCCACAGGGGGCAGTCCTAGGACTGGTCCTGTTTCTGGTAATTTGTGAACGACATGAAGAAGAATTAGACTCCGAAGTGTCCCTGTTTGCAGATGATGGGAAATTGATGAGATTTCAATCGGACGAGGACCAAGCAGAACTACAAAGGGATCTGGACAGGCTGTGGCCCTGGTCCAGAATATTGGGAAGGGCAAATACTGGGAAGGGCAAAGAAAACCGTTGATGGAGTACAATCTAGATGGCCAGGAAAAAGATCTTGGGGGGAGCATAACACTAGGCACTTCTCCTGAGGCACACTTCAACCAAATAACTGCTGCAGCATATGGGCGCCTAACAAACCAAAGAAGAGCATTCTGACATCTTGTTAATTAATAAGGAACCGCTCAGGACCCTGTACACTGGGTACGTTAGCCCCATATTGGAGTATGCGGCGGTACGAGTTTGGAACTCACACCTAGCCAAACACGTAAGGACCCTGTAGAAAGTGCAAAGCTTTGCAACAAGACTAGTCCCAGAGCTAAGGGGTATGTGGGTGTTGTCTGGCTGAGTGTTCTCTGGCTGAGTGTTCTCTGGGTGAGTGTTCTCTGGCTGAGTGTTCTCTGGTGAGTGTTCTCTGGGTGAGTGTTCTCTGGGTGAGTGTTCTCTGGGTGAGTGTTCTCTGGTGAGTGTTCTCTGGGTGAGTGTTCTCTGGGTGAGTGTTCTCTGGGTGAGTGTTCTCTGGGTGAGTGTTCTCTGGGTGAGTGTTCTCTGGTGAGTGGTCTCTGGGTGAGTGGTCTCTGGGTGAGTGGTCTCTGGGTGAGTGGTCTCTGGGTGAGTGGGTCTCGGGGGAGCGTCTCTGGGTGAGCGATCTCTGGTGAGTGGTCTCTGGGTGAGTGGTCTCTGGGTGAGTGGTCTCTGGGTGAGTGGTCTCCGGGTGAGTGGTCTCTGGTGAGTGGTCCTCTGGGTGAGTGGTCTCTGGGTGAGTGGTTCTCTGGGTGAGTGGTCCCTGGCTGAGTGATCTCTGACTGTGTGGTCTCTGGGGTTTGGACCCCGGGGTTTCTGGCCTGGCGAGTGGTCCGGGGAGTGGTCTCTGGCTGATGGGTTTCCAGGC
>NC_069477.1:24584555-24608110 GCF_026875155.1 Cherax quadricarinatus | reverse complement strand
ATATTTCCCATTTTTTTTTTTTCATTTGGGCCGGTTAACATGTTCCCATTGTATGTTTTTGTTACTGAATAGAATTTTGAGACAATACCCTCATAATACACTTTTTGCTGGCAGGAGCCCTTACATACTGTCTGACCTCTTTTATGTTGTAAACTGAGTGAATTCAGACGTCATTTTTAAATGAACAGGGCCCACTATTTTCTTTCTTTAGCTCTAAAAATTTACGGGTTTTAAGGGGTAAATTTTGGTGCGAGTTTTAAATAGTTCGGTGTGGGGAAAATTTCTTTTAAAGGCCCCTGGGAGACCCCTTTTCTAAAATATTTATTGCTACACTCCTCCTTTTAGTGTCTCTTTTGAAATCCCCAGCAGCGGTTTTTGGGGCAAAATTTCATTTCCAGACAGTGGTCATTTAAAAAAGCTGTTCCGGGAACTGCGGGGAAATTTTCCATCCGGAACTGCATACAACCCAATGCAAACTTTGGTTTTATTCACTACCCCCAAACTTTCAACTACATCTTTTTGGGGTGTTTAGTAATAATGAGAAAAATGGCACTTTCACATACGACCCACCGGAGGCCCTTGTTTCCTGTTAGTCTGTTGCATTGATATTTATAACCTAATTATATTTCGTGTCAAAATGATTCTTTATGTGGGTTCTGTGAAAGCAGTCCCTTTTGTTGTGGGGAATTTTTTTTGTTTGTTGCGGTTTTAGACCCGTATTTTGCAAAGACGCATGTCTTTATATTTGAGGGAATTTGGGAAAATTTTTCTTGCGGGTTTTAAAATATCTTTTTTCTGGAGTGGAGACAGGCTGTCTTCCTCCAGAAGTGTTTACATTTGGGTGTAAGTTTTCGTATTTGTTCCCGTCATTTTTTCCCCGGGCACTAAAACCTCTTTCTCTGAGAGGTTATGGCTTGCCTCTTCTTTTTCCCCATTTTGGGCTGGTTGTATCTTTTGTTCCCTTTAATCAGTGGTTCCCAAACGGGGGGGTAAATTACCCCTGGGGGTAATTAACCTTTTTTTGGGGGGTAAGGGGAGGGGGACAGAAAAAAAGTTATGAATTCTAAAAAACAAGAAAACAAGCGGACCCGTATGGGATTATTGTTAATTTTGTCTTAGTATATAAAGTTGAAAAAAGTAAACCTTTTTAAAGAAAAGAAAAAATTTAAAACCAAATAACAAAAAAACCCCAAAAACTAATAACAGATTAAAAAGAAGAAAAATACTAAGGGGGAAACCCAAAAGTTTTTGCAAGTTGCTTCAGGACAAAAGCATCAGTACCCCAATCGACCTTCCAGTACGCGTCACCCCTTCCTAGGCTGCCTCTTTTTCACACTGTCATTTTTATCTTTGAGCATCAGCCGAGTAGACAAAACTGGTATGTATGTTACGCCCGGCATTAAATAGTTGTATTCCCCCACTTTTACGTAAATTTGGGTAGTTTTTTAAATTTTTAAATTAAGATGTGTGGTTTTACGTTTTCAATGATTTTGCTAGGATTACAGAGTAGGGGCGGGGCTGTATACTTTCACCGTTTACCCATAAAATATCAAAATAACAAACATTTTGTGAAAGGGGTAAATGCTTTATGGGCTTTTTTAAATTGGGTAAAAAAGCAAAAAAGTTGGGAACCACTGTTTAGATGATGTGCCTGGCAGTAATTTACAGTTTTTTCTCTCATAAGTGACGAGTGAACATTTTCGGGTGAAAAAAAATTCGGAAGGGGTTTTGCACCCTCCTGTTGCCCAAGGGGGTGCTCCCTTTTCTTGGGATGGCCCAAAGGTGCATGTCCATTGTTTTAAACCAATATACCCCCCTCCAATCCCAAAGGCATGGAAAATTTCCCCCATAACTGGAATTTTTTTGCTGGGTTTTTTTTTGGGGCTGCATTCGCTTTGGGTGCTTTTATTCTTTTTTCCCCCTCCATAACCCCCCTGTAGGGACATCAGTGCTTTCCACCAGTTTTTAATGGTAAGTGTCATCCTTTTGTTTCATCTCCTAGTATCACATTTTGTACCCTGAAAATTGAATAACGTTGTCTTTCCCTTGTTTAACACCGGGCCACTACTTCTTTTGGACGTTTCTTCCGGGATAACACTAGCACCCTCGGACACTGTCCCCAGGCAACACTACACCATCAGAAACCTCTCACCAGGGCATCACTACACCCCCGGGGAGCATGCCCTCCGGGACAAACTAGCACCTTCCGGAGAAAACTCCCCTCCGGGGACAACACTAGCACCCTTGGGAGCACTGCCCTTCCAAACGCCCCATCCACCCCCTCCCTTTTTTTTTTCCCAGTTGTCAACCGGGCTGACATTCTTTAAAGTAGGATTTTTATTGGATTTTGTCTTTAAATTAAAGTTTTTCCCCTATACGGGTTGTATCCCCTTTGGGCAGACCCAAAAACATTTATCGTTTTTTATACTACGTGGTCGCTGGTTTAAAGTTTGCATGACCCAGGGGCTTTTTCCCACAGAGTTTGCATGGATCCAGGCATGACTTCGTCTTTTCCCCTTTTCTGTAACTATACAGACTTTTCAGGGTGGTGGGCATTTACAACACTTTTCAACTCTCCTGACAACTAGTCAATAATACTAAAAGATTTATTTTTAGTGTATAACGTTCTTTTTTATTTTTGTTGTTATTACTATGTTATTTTTTACTTTTCGTGTTATTGAGCTGGGGACTGCTGGGGAGCATACCCGGGACGCTGGCAGCCTACAGCTGGGGCTGCTGGAGCTTCTACAGGGTACGCCCCCGCACTACGCTGGTGACTCTGGGCCTTCTAAGCTGGGGACTGTGGGAGTTTTTCAGCTGGTGACTGCTGGCAGCATTACAGTGGTGACTGCACAGCTTTTAACTGGTGCGCTGGCAGCTTTTCAGCTGGTACTCTGGCAGCATTACATGTGACTGCTGCCAGCATCTCAGCTGGTGACTGCTGGCACTTCTACAGTGGTGACTGCTGGCAGCTCTACAGCTGGGGACGCTGGAGCATTACAGCTGGTGACTGCTGGCACACTAAACTGGGGACTGCTGGCAGCATCTAAACGGGGACGTGGGAGCATCTACAGCTGGTGACTGTGGGGCATCTACACTGGGGACTGCTGGCGCATCTACAGCGGTGCTGTGGCAGCTCTACGCTGGGGACTGCGGCGCATCTACAGCTGGTGCTGTGGGAGCTCACGCTGGTGACTGCTGGCACATCTACACTGGTGCTGCTGGAGCTTCACAGTGGGGACTGCGGCGCATCTCAGCGGTGACTCTGGGAGCATCTACACTGGGATGCTGGCAGCAACTCAGCTGGTGATGCTGGCAGAATCTACAGGGTGACTGCTGGCAGCATTAAGTGGGACGCTGGCCTTTTACAGCTGTGACTGTGCGCATCACTATGTTAGCAAAATGGGGGTGTCTGCCCTCACCTCTTCATCTTTTTAACTTTAGCCCTTTTTTAGATCACGCAATTTTGCTTTTCTGGACAGTATTTACTTTTTTTACTATGGGGACACTGTTATTTCTTACACTGGGTGAGGATTTACTAAAGGGGAAAAGCCTTTTGAGGTTTGTTTTCTGGGTTTATGTTTGTATATTGCATTCATGGCCTTTTCTGTTTTTTTTATTTTTTTTTTGTTTCTTAGCCAAATAAAATTTTTTTAACTATAAAAAAAAGTTTTTTATATTTTTTCCTTCACAAACTGTTCCAAATCAATATAAAATTATCATTAATCACGCACAAAGGGGGGCTCTATGCCTACTTGTCTGAACACTCGTCGTCTTTTCCCAATACAAACATATCAATCAGTCATCGGATGAGACAACCCGATACGTTTTGGGTTTTTTCTGTTTAACCTAAACAAAAGGTTAAACTTAAAGGTTTAAAATTTTAAACCCAAAAACTTTTATAGAAAACATATCATATTCTATTCTGTTAAAAAATTATCTTTATGTACTTTTTCCTAAAAAAAATGAAGAAAATTGTAAAGAAAAAGATTAGATGTGTCCCCAATTCGCATTTTTTTTAATTTTCTGAAAAATTTTAAAAAACTTGTTAAAAAATTCATGCCTGGAATTAAAATTAGGGGGGTGAAAATTTCTATGACCCCGGGTTTTTTCGACTCACTCGCCCGGGTTCAAACCACACCCCTACCTGGTTTGTTTTCTCCAGTTTAAACCCGATAGGTTTTTTCTTTTAAAATTTTGTAAAGGTTTCCCCTAAAAGAACTAAGAAATGCTTTTTATCTTTTCCCAAGGTCCCCTTTTAAAAGGTTATAGACAAATTTTTTTAAAAAATCACAAGAAAATGCGATAAAGGAATTTTTATTGAGGAGAACCTCATGGAAAAAAAAATTTTTTAAAGGGTGGACAATCTACAAACCCCTTCTTCTGGCACCGCACTGTTAAATGACCTTTCCTTTTGGTCACCTGCACTCCTTTAAAAATGACTCATCCTTCTGGGCACCGCACCTTAAAATACCTTCCTTCTGGGACCTGCACTCTTAAAAATGATCTTCCTTCTGGTCGTCTTCACTCTTAAAATGACTCTTCCCTTTTGGGGCTTCACTCTTAACATCACTCTTCCTTTGGGCACCGCACTCTTAACATCACTCTTCCTTCTGGTCACCTGCACTTTAACATGAATCTTCCTTCTGGTCACCTGCACTCTTAAAAATGCTCTTCCTTCTGGTCGCTTCACTCTTAAAAGTACTTTCCTTCTGGGCTCTTTACTTTACGTCACCCCTTCCCTTTTGGTCTTTCACTTTAAAGTGACTCTTCCTTCTGGTCGTCTTTATCTAAAATGACTCTTCCCTTTTGGTCGTCTTCACTCTTAACGTGACTCTTCCTTCTGGGGCTTCCTCTTAAAGTACTCTTCTTCTGGCGTTTTCACTCTTAACATCACTCTTCCTTGGTCATCTTCACTCTTAACATCACTTTCCTTCGGTCACCTGCACTCTTAACATCATCTTCCCTTTGTCACCTGCACTCTTAACACACTCTTCCCTTTTGGTCACCATTGCACCTTAACATCACTCTTCCTTCTGGTCGTCTCACTTCTTTAACAACACGTCTTCTTTACTGGTCGTCTTCACTCAGCATGACTACTCCTTCTGGTCACCTCAAACCTTTAACTGACTCTTCCTTCTGGTCCCAGCACTCTTAACATGACCTCTTCCTTCTGGTCACTTAGCACTCTTAACATGGCTCCTTCCTTCTGGTCGTCTTCACTCATACATGACTCTTCCATCTGTGTCGACCTGCACTCTTAACATGACCCTCTTCCTTCTGGTCGCTTCACCTTAAACATCACTCTTCCTTCTGTCGTCTTCACTCTTAGCATGACTCTTCCTTCTGTTCACCTGCACTGTTTAACAATGACTTCTTCCTTCTGGTCACCATGCACTGTTAACGTGACTCTTCCTTCTGGTCACCTGCACTGTTAACATGACTCTTCCTTCTGTCACCTGCACTGTTAACGTGACCCTTTCCTTCTGGTCACTCTGCACTCTTAAATGACTCTTCCTTCTGGGGTCTTCACTCTTAACACAACACCACTCTACCCTTCTGGTCGTCTTCACTCTTAACGACACTCTTTTCCTTCCTGGTCGTCCTTCACTCTTAACAATGACTCTTCCCTTCTGGGGTCGTCTTCACTCTTAACACCAGACTCTTCCGTCTGGTCGACTTCCACTCTTAATATCACTCTTCCTTCTTGGTCGTATCACTCATAAACCATGACTCTTCCTTCCTGTTCACCTGCACTCTTAACGATGTGTTTTACAAAAACCGCGATTCTAAAACTTAGAGATCTCCAGGAATATTCGAAAGTACTGCCCTCTAGCAATCCTTCCTGTTACTGGGTTTTCGTAACTATAATCAGAATCCTGTCCAATTATCCATTTAATTTAGTATGGTTTCAATAGTGCTTTAGGAAAAAAAAATTACAACTGGTAGGCTACTAACTAAGAAATTAAAATTTAATAATTTATAAAGTATAGTTGTCCTAGATGTATATGATCAAATTAAATTAATCAGCTATCAAAATAAAAAATCAATCTCTGCGAAGTTCAATATTAATTGTGGCTGAAAGAGCACATATCCATTTATAATAATTCTTTTAAGTACCCCGTCAGGTACAATAACATTTATAAGATATTACAATTATGTACAAGTGTGAGTATGCGTGTTAAGTGATCTTAGGTAGTAGCTATGTCTCAAGTACCGAATATGGACTTAAACAAGTGACTGACATAGTCCTCAAATAAACTAACTACTGATCCGACTGGCAACCCGAACAGTCCTGCTTTGAACAACAAATAATGTTAAGCCCAAAAACAATGCAATATGCGACTGTGACACAGAATCAGAAATCTGGGAGATAAATATAACGAACACAAGCAGGGACCATCTTGCAGATCCTCCACAAACAACAAAACTCCCCATAATACTGATCTTTGGTACAGCAAAGGTAAAACTGATACTGAGACAATACACAGGAACCAGTACAAAATATTAGGTCAGAAAGCTACTAGCTAAGGGACCAGAGATGATCAGAGTGACTAAGTGACAACACAACCTCAAGAACACAACGTCGACAAACACTAATCAATACCATGATCTTTGAACAAAGTTATCTACAGAACTAACAATAAAACTGAGACAGACAATCCTGTCCCAACAGCAAGCGAGTCTCCAGCAGACTCCAGACAGACAATGTACAACCAGCAAGGCGAGTCTCAAGCAGACATAATACTTCAAGCGAAAGGTATGACAAACCCCATCCCCCCTATCACGTGATAGCTACGTGGACAAACTGCAGCACAGAAGCCGGCAGAATAACGATCTACAAGCGATAATTTAACAGTAGTTTGACAATCAAGCCTAACTGAGGGCACATATTATATACATCCAAACAACATAAGTCAAATAAAATATAAGCAATATATTTACTATTATCTATAATCGGCAAATATAAGCAATATAAAAATTATTTAAAATATAATATACATTCAAAAATACATAAAAATCATTGAACCCATTCAGTGGGTTGCAACAAACACCCCCCCCAACACGACATAGGGACGCACTAGGAGTTGCATTGAATGCTTTCACACTTATTCTTCTGGTTAACTCATATCAAAATTATTATCAATATAAAAAATAAACATTAATCAGTCACTCTCTTTCCAAGCACCACTACAATTTCACAGCTCTGTCACTAGGACATGCCCCTAGGTACTATGGCAGTACACAGTATCGTATATCTTCATACTCTTGGTTTATGTAAAATCAGTTGTAGAGACAGGAAAGGCCTGACAAGGAGGGCACGTATGAGGCTCGAACATAGTAGAGGAGCTGCATTCCACTCTTAAGTAGATGTTGTGGAATGCGATGCAGTATGAACAACTGAAGTATGAGAACAGTCTTAAGGTTATGTATGAGGGGGGTGGTCTTCGACAGGACAGGTTTGCGTCACGCAGTACATCACCCCACCACACTATCACTCAAACACTCACTTGTTTCCCCTCACCCCCTCCACACAACAATACTGAGAATATATAAATATAATAATTTAGACATGACATGAGAATATAAGTTTAATATGGCTGGAGGATTAAGTTCTTTACTGACTTTGAACATAGCAAGTAACAAAGGTATTTGGGCAAAAAATTACGTTAATTTAAGTAAACTGGATAATATTAAGGACGATACAAGCGTCGGCAATTAGCATTACAATGACCCTACTTATGTGTTTTATACTAATAGAATAAGGTTGATTCTGAGGGCCCACCTCATGAACCTAGCATTCTTAATCATCAAAGTGTTTATAAAAGTGAGTGATTGTGGTCTGAAAAAACGTTAATTTTAATGGGGAAGTGCCCAAATACCGTCAAAATGTTCCAATGACACCACAAGAGCTAGATCCCGCTTTCTCAATAGTGGCATAATATTTTCTGGTGTCCGTTTAAGCTTAGATGAATAGTAAATATAGGCTGGAGAATACCAGTGGATGTTGACCTGTTGGAGCAGCACAGCACCCACTCATAACACAACGTCGCATCTACCATGTAAAAAGAAGGGACGATTGAAATTAACTCCTTTCAACACAGTAGCAGAGGATAGCAAAGCGCTTCACAAAAACCTTTTGGAACGATCTGAACAATCTCTAAGTCCAGGTGACCTGAACTTTGCTACTAGTGAAGCTCAGTGAGATGAGCTGCAATCTGAGAAAAGTTTTGGACATAACCTGCCGATAATTATCCTGCCATATATACCAGGAATCTCTTCTGCACCCTTTCCTATCCTGTGGCACTGGAAAATTCCGAAATTGCACGAAACCTTAGCCTCAATAGGAGCAACCTCACCTTGAAGCCGATACAAAAGCCTAGATAGGTAATCGTTGGCTTGAACCAAACTACATTGATGGGCTAAAGTTGACAGTGAAAGTTGTAGTGCGACCAGTCTCTCAAACAATCTCTGAGACGCGCAAGTGCTGTTCCCACTCGTCACTGTAACACCACTAAGTCGTCAAGGTAGGCTCTACCCTTCTAAGTTGTTTTCAATACTCGTTCCATTATACGTTGGAAATGAAGAAGGCCGTGCTTTACATAGGCCGGAAAGGGGGTGACGGAGGTAGTTAATCAATCCATCTTGAACATAAAAGCAGATATTTCTTGAGCACGTTCAGTACGGGACTTTGATAATTAGCCTCGTAAGAGATCTAAACGGCTGACACAAACTGTCTCCTTACACACTTTCAATAAGGTCGTCAATGCGAGGTAGAGGATAACCATTCAGCAATGTGACAGAGTTCACTTTCCTGTAATCAGTGCAACATCCTGAAACTAACCGTCAGGTTAATAGGCACTAAAATAGACAGGGAGGTGCCCATGGACTTTTAACTGCGTTCAATAAGAGTCCGTGGAGATAACATAAAATCAACCTCTTCTCTCAATGCTTTTATATGCTTTGTTGGACTCAACCTATAATTTTGTTTGCTTAATGGGTGATTCTCTCCTGTACATCAACGTCATGACAACACACCAGAGTACAACGTTTAGGAACAACAGCCGCACAATTCAGGGAAATGCAACATCATGTTTTTACATCACCGCTTTATATTCATCCCAAAGGTTACAAAGAAAATCGACTAGTGATTTGTAGAGTCACTGAATTTGTCTAAACGAACCTCTAAACCTCTAGAGATGTCGAGTAGAACTGACGTATTCTTCCTCTGTCCCTAGGAAGAATAGAAGTAGTATGTAGAGGACTATCGTAGTATGCCTTGAGCTGGTTAACATGGTAACTATGATTAGATTTCTCTTTTCCAGGCGTACGTACCAAATAATTTACGTCGCTAATTTTTCACTACTTCCAGGGGACCATCATACCTGGGCTTGTAAGCATGACCTGGTACCTAATTTCCGAGCCATCACCTTATCTCCCTTCTTTAAAAGAACGAGAGACATCACACTCATGTCATATGTTGCCTTCATTCTATCTTTAGCTGAAACGAGGTTTTTTCGAAGCTAGCTCTCTAGCGGCGTCCAAATGTTGGCTGCATTAAAGAAGTGAAGTACTCAAATGATGGATTTGATTTTCCTGTCCCCACGTCTTTTACACTGCGAGAGGACCATCGCACTGGTTTCCCGAATATTATTCAAACTGACTAATCCGAGACTTTCTTGTTCACTTTCCACACATAGGCGAAACAGAAGAAAAGGTATAAAGACCCTCATCCCAGTCTCCTAAAAAATGGTTCACAATAAGCTCTCATCATGGACTTCAAGTGACAGATTAAATCTCTCTAGGAGGGCACCTTGAGACTGTGGATACAACTGGTTGAAATTCAGACTTATTCCTAGGTGGGGATAAAATGCTTCTCGACAGGATCTAGAAGGTGAAATTAGATAGATTCCTTGAACTGATTGTATACTCTCGTGGCAATCCAACCTGGGAGGAAAAATTTCATCAGCGCTCTCACAATAGCACGAGCCATAATTTTTTCTCATATGGAAAAGCTTCGGGATAGCGTGTTGCAGCCTCCATAATAGTAAAAGAAGTATTGGTTTATCTAGTTTGGTTCTAGGCAAAGGACCAAAAACAATCAATAATTTAAGACGTGAGAATGGTTCACCATGCACGGTGATAGAATGAGAGGCGCAAGTGGAGTGTGTGCGCTGGGCTTGCCTGTCACTCTTATGACACAACGTGGCAACGTCGCTCTGATCAGCTACTGTTTCCCTTCATTTTTTGGCCAAGTAAAAATTTTTTTTTGCCCAGTTTAACCGAGGTGTCATCTTGACACCCAAAATGTCCGTCCCTATGGACATTGTGAGCACAATCTATGGTCTTGTTCACGAAATGTTTAACGGTAACACAACTAATTCTTGGACTGTGGTGGAAACACTACATGCTCGAACAACTTACATACATGTATTTTTCTCCAACAGTACACCAATTACTATAATAGTAACAATTATCGAGAACCTTTGCTTCACTCTCAGTTACTGCTAGATCTCTCAGTCTTAACCAGTGACGAGATCAACAAACTGATCCTGGATTAAATCATCATGAGTTTAGAAATTTAACATCAATTGCGTCTGGATCTGGACTAGGTTGATGACCGGGGAGTCAGTTTTAATGATCCTGGGCGCAGAGCGTCACTAAACAATCATATTTCAACCCCAAATCAATGTCATCTCCACTAACTCAAACAGGAGCCAAGGATTGTTGTTGTAATCTTTGACATAGCGTCTAGTAATTGCGCTAGAGGAATAGAATATGTTTCTCTCTCAAGCTTCAATGGCAATAATTATTATCCGGTGTTATTTATCAAATCACCAGTGGTTCTTTACATATACCACATGAAGGATATCCGTTCCCTACACCATGTCCACTGACTTATGGGAAATACACCACTGGATATCCACTGAAATATAACCAGTAAATAGCTTGTTTCAATAAAAAACTTTTGCAGCAGGCACTTTTATAACAGCCCCCCATAGGCTTCTAACAATACACTATCTTGCAATAGGTATCTCAATAATGGGCAGTACATCTTCTCTTAATAACGTGAGATAACTAGCCAGTGTCCACTCTGAAAGAAATTATCTCATTTAGATGTGATACGTCAATCCTACTTTATCTCTCTGAAAAGTAAGGACTCATCGCTGACGAATCTTTTCGTCAGATACACTTTCTGAACGCTAGTCATCCTGTCCTGAGTACATTATCTAAAACATTAGGATTAAGAGGAATTGCTGGATTTTGGTGCCTTTTGTTGCTCGGAAGAGGATAACGACTTGAGTGGGGCGCCAGCCGCACGACGGTTTCTCCGTATCCTTTCTAAATTAATAGCAATACTATCTAGCATGTCCTTTTTTTTCTGTTACAATAGGTACATTTTAACTTTCTTCTTCTCGATACCAGAAATTCTGTCTAGCCACAGAGACAGATTCAGGATTGTGAGTTTTCCTGGTAAAGGAACGAGAGTTACAGTAGCATGTACAATCAGGCCGGCAATGAGCATCTAATTTAGGTTTCCAACTTCTAGGACAATTTTTAGTTACCTTTGTTTTTCTTTGGTGTTTTAGTACGTACAAGTTTGTGAGAAATCTCGTAATTGTCTGCTAATGGCTGCAGTTTACCAGAATAATTCTGAGGTAGTATGATCGACCAGATATCTTGTATGTCAGCAGACAAAACAGTTGTAAACTCTTCGTGTAGTAACATCTGAACAGAGGCTTTCGTAGTTTGGTAACACTTAGCACTCTACACCACCCTCTCAAAAGTCAACTTATTTTTCTCACGAGCTAACACTACACAGGTTTGATCTTGTCGTGTTGTAACGACGAAATGCTCATTGATAACTTACAGGTAACAAGTTATACGTCACTAAATAGTTTGTTTTGACATCGTCCAAAACTAATGTACTTGCAAATGGTAAGGCTGCAGTAACAGTTTTGAGCTCTTCAGTCAATGCTGTATGCAGCAATGTTGCCCAGTGCTTACGTGGCCGAGTTCGATAGGCACACGAGCCTGGTTCCTAACACATCAAAATATGGTGTCAAGTCACTTTCAAAAAACTTAAGGAACCATGGATGCAGCTTTCCTGCAATTAATGTGTCCCTGAGATCTATCACAGTCTTTCCCTTCCCAGACGAACATTTTTCTCTTTGGAAATCATCTTCGATCAAACTCCTCTGTGCCTCTATTTGTGCATTCCTGCACATAAGGATGCGTTCAAACCTCCAACTGTTTTCCTTAGCGATAGGACCAGAGGGTAATGGAGGATTAGGGAAATTAACATGGTCTGGACGGTCCTAGGTCGCACTTGGCCAGGGCCTCCTCTAGATGTCAAGATCTGGTCTAGGAGTAAGGTTGTATATGATTACCAGGTGTATCATGTGACACGTACCAGTATGAGCTTAGTCATACACAGCTATACTCTGTACTAATGTGTCAGTGAATGGAAGGAGCGAGCGGAGAACTGAGCTACACTATTGCTCAGACACTATGCTCACTACTGCTCTAGTTGCTCTTTCATTCAACTTCAAAAAGAGTCATTCCTTCCTAAATTGTTGACACTAGACTTTCTGAATCTGAATCATAATCTGACATCTCTGTATAGCCTGAACCAATAATAATCACTATTACTGCACTGACAGTTCTTCAGCTGTGTAATTCCCTTGTTATTACCGTCACACACCAGATACTTGCTACTTGCCAACGACGTCAGAAGTTTTAATATACTCAAACTCAGACAAAGTCGAGGTATCAATTAACTGTTTCCACTTTGGCATACATCACGATAAAAAAATAATTGTACTAACGAGAGATAGATTATGGGAACAATAACCCAAATAGGAATTTTAGTGTTTGTTGTCTTAGAGTTAGAAACTCAAACATTATTTCCAACTCCTTGGATCAAGAGACTCAGACCGGTTCATACATCCACCTGGAATGTTGTACAAGACTAAACTCAAAGTCTTCAGATTAGGAAAGTACTCAAAGTGTTTGATCATAGATTCACTAGTATGTCAAACTGGAACAATTTCCTTCCTCACCAAAACCTTGGATCAAGACATCCCGGACAGGCCCCCATTTGTTACAAAAAAAACGCGATTCTAAAATCTTAGAGATCTCCAGTGTATACTAGAAAGGACATCCCTTCTAGCATCCAGCCTGTTACTTTGTGTTCTCGTAACAAGTATTCAGTACCTTGTCCAATTATCCATTAAAATTTAGTATGGTTCAATAGTGCTTTAGGATTACCAACAACTGGTAGCTACTAACTAGAGAAATTAAAATTCAATAAATTTATTAAGTAGTAAGTTGTCCTAGGAGGGTATATTATCAAATTAAAATTAATAACAGCAATCAAAATAAATTCAATTCTCGATTCAAGTTATTATTGTGCTGAAAGCACATATCCATTTATAATTCTTAAGTACCGTCAGGAACAATAACATTTAATAAGATATTACAATTTATGACAAGTGTGATGTAAAGCGTGTAAAGTGCTCTTAGTATGTTAGCTAGGTCTCAAGACTCAATAAGACTTAAACAGTGACCGACAAAGTCCCAAATAAACAAACTTCTTGACCGACTGGCAACCCCGAAACATTCCTGCTTGTAACAACAAGAAATGTTAAGCCCAATAACAATGCAATATGCATACAGTGACACAGAATCCAGGAACTGGGAGATAATATAACGACACGTAAGCAGGGACCATCTGCCAGATCCTCCACAAAAGCCTACAAAACACCCATAATAACTGAATCTTTGTTCAGCAAAGGTAAAAACTGTGACTGTGACAATACACAGGAACCAGTACAAAATTATTCAGAAGCTAAAGCTAAGGACCTTAGAATGTCATAGTGTCAAAGTGACACACAACCTCAGAAACAACTCCGAAAATCACTAATTCTATACAAATTTCTGTGAACAAAAGTTTCTAACAGAACAAACAAGAATAATGAGACAACACATCTTTCCAAGCCAGCAAGCGAGTCCTCCAGCAACTAGACAGACAATGTCCCCAACCAGCAAAGTCGAGTCTCAAGGCATACCTGAATACTTTCAATCGGCAAGGTGAAGGACAACCCCATCCCCTCGATCACGTGATAGCAACGTGGACAACTGCAGCTCAGTAAGCCGCAGTATAAACGAGCGACAAAGCGATAATTACAGAAGTATGACAATCAAGCCTAACTGAGCACATTTATAATACATCCTAACAACAAAGTCAAAAAAGAATATAAAGCAATATATTTACGATTTAGCTATTATCGCAAATATAAGCAATATAAAATTATATGAAAAGATAATATACATTACATATATACATAATAATCATTGTAACCCATTCAGGGGTTGCAACAACATGACTCTTCCTTCTGGTGGTCTTCACTCTTAACACCACTCTTCCTTCTGGTCGTCTTCACTCTTAACGTCACTCTTCCTTCTGGTCGTCTTCACTCTTAACGTCACTCTTCCTTCTGGTCGTCTTCACTCTTAACATGACTCTTCCTTCTGGTCGTCTTCACTCTTAACATGACTCTTCCTTCTGGTCGTCTTCACTCTTAATATCACTCTTCCTTCTGGTCGTCTTCACTCTTAAACGTCACTCTTCCTTCTGTCGTCTTCAATCTTAACATGACTCTTCCTTCTGGTCGTCTTCACTCTTAACATGACTCTTCCTTCTGGTCGTCTTCACTCTTAACATGACTCTTCCTTCTGGTGGTCTTCACTCTTAACACCACTCTTCCTTCTGGTCGTCTTCACTCTTAACGTCACTCTTCCTTCTTGTCGTCTTCACTCTTAATATCACTCTTCCTTCTGGTCGTATTCACTCTTAACATGACTCTTCCTTCTGGTCGTCTTCACTCTTTATATTCTGTTTATTTTACTATCTTGCAAGAATGTAAATATTCGTAGAGAAACGTTCCCTTTAATAATTATTTAGAACGATATACAAGTGTCATCTACCACAAGTCAACAGTTTTCAAGGTCTTAATTTATTCTAATGGAAAATACTATAAAAAGCGAGATTTCAGTATTTATAAAAAATAAATTTTTTTCTGTCTAAAATTTTCTGTATTCCTATATTATATTTTTTTTAAGTAAAATTTTCAAAAAAAAAAAAAAACGTTCTATAAAATTAGCAAATAGTCATTATAGCAAACCTTATTCAATACAAAAATACTTCAAATTAAGATGTAAGTGTTCAGAGCCAAACAGGTTAGTTATTCTTAAGTTATTACGTGGAAACCAATTTAATTAATTAAGTGACAATTTTAAAATTTACTCAAGTCGAGTTAAATCCAAGTTTTTTAATAAACCTCCTTCAACACAGGAAGTTTGAAGTATGTTGGCTTTTTTGGTTATAATAATAATAATAATAATAATAATAATAATTGAAGTCTATTGGAAAATGTATTCATCAAAAATGGGTCTGAGTCCAAGAAATTCAATAATTTTAAGATTTTTTTTATAAATTGAAATTTGCACCTAAACAGTCTAAATTCATGGGGGAATCTTTTTTTTATGGAAAGTTTCGGTGCTAATATTTTGTAGCCGACAGGACGAGACGTTATTTAGTTATTGTAAGAAAGAATTGTGTGCAGCTCCGTAACAGTCAGACTATTTCTCTCTGGAATTAGACACGTACAATATTTGGATATCTTGATTATGTAGATTCATCAAGACTACGGTACACTTGCTTCTAGGCTGAGCGACTGATACCCGCATCTTTTACAGCTCTCTGTATATTCTGCAAATCTGAGGGACTGATTAATTTACTTCTTTAGTCTTCTGTTTATATCCCTGTATTGTACTGATAAAAACCACTGGTGGGTGGAACGTCTACAAAATAAAGATACACAGATATTACATATGTGTCGTATGAGGGAGGCTGAGTGTCGTCTGGAGTGCATGAAAGGTACAAACTAAGAGAGAAGACGATGGTGGGAGGTTTGTTTGCTGAGAAGGGAATTGAGGAAAGTTGGGAAGTCGGTGCCATAGTGCTGCGTGATGAGTGTGGTCGACAGAACAATCGAGGTGATTATGCAGGCAGTGTTGTGTGAAATGAGAGACGAGGGGACAGACGTAGAGAGACCACTGAGAACGGTGGAATAAGAGAAAGGAGTGGATGAGGTGGACTGGGTGGAAATGCGTGGAGTAGGAGCAAAGGAAGTTGGAAAAGGAATGGAAGAGATAGGAAGGTGTAGAATGTTATAGAATGGAGAAGAGGGGGAGGAGAAAGGAGAGCTGATAAAAGGTTTGACGGCATCTAGAGTTTGTCTTTGCGTAAGATGAAGGAATGTTATGTTCCATGCTGTTCGAACAGTGGATGGAAGTAGCGACATTTAAGATGTTTGGAGCATTTATTCCAGCAGTCGTCTATGGTGGAGTACTTGGAGCATATCTGTGGAAGAGAGCAGAACTATTTGTTCGTCCCTAAATTGATAGCATTTGAGACAGAAGAGACAGAAGAGTGACGTTAGCCAGGAAAAGATGGGTAGTGGAGATAAATGATTTAGAACAAATGTAGTGTTGAAGATGGTGATCATCGTAAGGAGGAGTGGAGCAGCGTATCTACAGGTGATTAGAGGAGGGTAGTCGGTAGATGTTTTCATCAGTGATGCAGTTTCTGTCGGAGATGCCTTATACAAGGTCAACAGGAGTTGGAAGGAGTGAGGTGTTTGCGAGGAGAGGTGAGTTGGAGTTGTGGTGTCAGGTAACGCAATCGTGTGGTGTCCTTGGGTGATTAGGTTTTGTTGTGAGGTCAAGTGGTGAGGTCGGGTTGGAAAGGTCATATGAAGTCTCTCATTATTCAGTGATGGTGAGCGAAATCAATGTTCGTGACTCAGACCTGAGTGACGCAAAGCCTGTTTTGCTGTGAGTCTGGATAGGGATTCAGACAATATGAACGAGATACAGGGAAGGGGCGGATTATTAAGTACGGTATAGTAAATAAAGAGAGAACAAACTGTCTTTTAATTCCTCCTCCTCTACTCCTTTCTCATATTCATTTTCCTTTTCCTCCCATCTCTTCACCTTACTACAGACAGACACACACACACACGCATCCAATGGCAACAGAAACAATGGGAAGACCAGAACGAGCCCCTGGTTTACCCGACGGTGTAAGGAGGCAAAAACAAAGTGCAACAGAGAATGGAAAAAGTACAGAAGGCAGAGAACACATGAAAATAGGGAAATTAGTCGCACAGCCAGGAACGAGTATGCACAGGTAAGGAGGGAGGCCCAGCGACAGTATGAAAATAACATAGCATCGAAAAGAAAGACTGACCCGAAACTGTTGTATAGCCACATCAGGAGGAAGACAAGAGTCAAAAACCAGGTGATCAGACTGAGGACAGAAGGTGGAGAACTCACAAGAAATGATCAGGAGGTATGTGAGGAGCTTACAGGAGATTTAAGGAAGTTTTTACAGTAGATACAGGAAGGGCTCTGGGAAGACAGCACAGAAGAGAACATCAAGAGGGAGTATACCAACAAGTGTTGGTTGACATACGAACAACCGAGGAGGAGGTGCAGAAGCTGCTAAGTGACCTTGGTACCTCAAAGGCGATGGGACCGGACAACATCTCCCCGTGGGTCCTTAGAGAAGGAGCAGAGATGCTGTGCGTGCCCCTAACCACAATCTTCAACACATCCCTTGAAACTGGGCAACTACCTGAGAAATGGAAGACAGCAAATGTAGTTCCCATATTTAAGAAAGGAAACAGAAATGAGGCATAAACTACAACCTGTGTCTTTTTGAAAAGTATTGTTTTCAAAGTCAGGGAAAAGATTATCAGGGGGAAGGGGTGGAACCCCGGGGAACAGAACAAAAATTAAAAATAAAACCCGAAATTTTTTTCGGGAAGGCAAATTCTGTTTTTCCAAAAAACCTTTTTTGGATTTTTTTATGACAAGGTAACAGAAGTAAAAACACGAGAGGGAGGGGATTTTGGTTGCTTTTTCCTAACTGGGGAAAGGGCCTTTTGGGACAGAGTTCCCCACAAGAGATTAGGCAGAAGTTTGGGGTTCCGGCGCAAATAACAGGGGGCACTGCAAGGGAACGGGGAATCCCTGACGGGGTCCAACAACGAGTAAAGGTACTTGAAAAGGTTTATCACAGGGGGCCCTGTGACAGCGGGCCCCCACAGGGCATTCAAAAACCATGCTATTTTTGAAAAAATTTTTGAACTACATAGGAAGGAATAGACCTGAAGTGTCCCTATTCGCAGATAATGTGAAAAGATGAAAAATTTAAAACCCGGATAGTTTAGGCAGGACTGCAAAGAGAAACCGGAAAAAGGGTGGACATGTGGCCCCGAAACCTTTCCCTTTTCGAATTCAAAACCCTTTCCAAAAGTAAAGTCATGAAATTGGGGAGGGGCAAAGGGAAAAACCCCGACAAAAACATAGGCTAGGTGGGCAAAGACAACAAGAAAAACACTCCAAAGGGGGGAGGATAACACCGAGTGACCCTAACACCCACACGTCACCCGGGGGCCACATCAACCAAAAAAAACTGCTTTCAAACATACGGGGGGGCCCGGCAAATCTGAGAAAAAACGTTTCCCATACCTTAATAAGGAAATTTGTTTAAGACACTGTACACTGTTTATGTTTTGGGCCCATACTGGGGATGCAACACCAGTCTGGAACCCACACCGGGCAAACGAGTCAAGAAGTTAGAGAAAGTAGAAATCGGATTTGACGACACTGGAGGACAGAAGGGTCAGGGAGACAGGGATAACGACTTACAAGATACTGTGGGGAATAGACAAAGTGGACAGAGATAGGATGTTCCAGAGGGGGGACACAGAAACAAGGGGTCACAACTGGAAGCTGAAGACTCAGACGAGTCACAGGGACTTTGGGAAAGTATTTCTTCAGTCATAGAGTCGTCAGGAAGTGGAATAGCCTAGCAAGTGAAGTAATGGAGGCAGGAACCATACATAGTTTTAAGAAGGGGTATGGCAAAGCTCAGGAAGCAGAGAGGGAGAGGACCTAGTAGCGATCAGTGAAGAGGCGGGGCCAGGAGCTGAGTCTCGACCCCTGCAACCACAACTAGGTGAGTGCAATTAGGTGAGTACACACACACACACACAACACACAAACAAAGGGGTAATTGCTTTAACAGGAGAGGAAAACGAATTAACTGAAAAATTTTCGGGAGACTTGCGTGGTTGTCAAGGGAAAAGAACCGCCCCGTCAAATTGACATACAAGTCAGAAATGGCACGAAAAAAAATCCTGCGGTGGAAGCCACTATAAGGTATTCCCAAAAATACCAGCGAGTGTACCTCGGGAAAGCGACAGGACAAAAAAAAGAAATGGGAAAAAATGAGAGTAAAAATTCGCCAAAAAGGCCCCGAGGGGAGGGCAGGGGAGGGAAACCGGGAAACAGGGGAAACACATTCTTGAAGGGTAAAAAGAAATAACGGGACACAGAAACCCCCCCTCACCATCCCCTGAAACCCCCATCCCCCCCAAACCCCCGGGCCCAAAAACCCAAAAACAAGAGCCAACTACACTCCACATCCCACTTCCCATCCCTCCCACCTAATTTCTACCAATCCAAAGACTACCTTAATATTTCCCGGGCCCGCCCCAGAACACCCACAGCCAGTACGAAAACCCCTCCAACCTCCCAGAAACCACAGTTCTGGGAGGTTTGGGGAGTTGGGGCTGCCCCCTTCTAAAAACTTATTTAAATTTCCCTCGCAAATGGGGAAATTTTAAATACGACTTTGAAGTGGGGGGAAAAAACACAAAGGAAAGACTCACAACACTCAAAAAGTAAAACAACAAAAAAGTTTTTCAATTTCAGATAAACGATTTTACTGTTTAAAGGGGATTATTATTTTTAAAAAAAATAGTTTGATTCACTAAAATTTATTTGTTCGGGAAAAACCCCGGTTTGGGGGGATTCAAACGGGTTTCGTTTTGGAAAAAAACCCCAATTTGGAAGAAATTTTTCAAAAAATTTAAATACTTTTGGGGGGTTTTAAAAAAAGCTTGCTAAAGAAATTGCAAGTTTTAAGCCGACCACCACCATGAAAAACTGTGTAGTCCCGCAGAAAGGGGAAGGGGGCGAAAAAAAGACTTGGGTTGCTTCCATCTCTATGGTCAGTGGTTTCCCTGGTTTTTATACAGGGATTTTTAAAACCCTGACCACATTTGACATAAACTCAAGGATTTTTTTTGGGGGCCCGCCCAAACGAGAAAAACGGGGCCCCGGGGGGGTTTTACCCCCCCCAACCCCTCTCCCGTAAAAAATCCCGGTATATTTTAAAAGACAAGAACAAAACCCAAAAAAACGCTGGGGAAAAAAAAATGGGGAAAGAAAAGGGATGTCTTTCACAGTTTCTCCTGAGGGTGCTAGGCTGTCCTTTGGGGGGCATGCTGAGGGGGCTAGTGTTGTCCCTTTAAAAGTGCTTTCCCAAAAAACCTGTGAAGTCTTAGAAGACATGCCGTAAGGGTTTCAAAAAAAAATCCTGGAGGACAGTGAAGACAAAAGTTTTTCATCCACAGAGGTTCAAAAAGAATAAATGGGTGGAGATGGATCCAAAAAGGGATGATGCCTCAGGGAAAAATGTCGACACACACCAAACAAAAAACCCGTGGGAAACGCTGAGTCCATACAGGGGGGAAAAAAGGGGGAAAAAAGGAAAAATAAAGCAAACCCCACGCACGTAGCTTTCAATAAATCCTACACACCCGAAAAATTTCAATCTATGAAAAAAACTGTTCTTTTGTATCTGTTTGGATGGGTATATCTGGGAAAAAAAAAGGGGGGACAAACACCTTTGACCATCCCAAAAAAAGACGCACCCACATACAACAGGAAAATTTCAACCCCTTTCCCCCCTGTAACAAAAATTTACCCAGAAATGTGTCCCCTCATCAACCCAAAAAAAAAGAAAATGCTTCCCAAAGGGATACCCGCCAGGGACATCAATTTAAATTTTGGGCTAGAAGACACTACCACCAGACTAGGGGGAAAAAAGAGAGAGGGCCACAACCTCTCAGGAACAGAGACAAAGGAAAATTTTGGCCCAAATCCAGAAACAAAAGATTTTAAACCAACAAATAACCCCCCCAAAAAAACCCCCCAAAACAACGACATTTTTCTTTGCAAACATTAATGGGGTAAAGTGGCAAAAAACAAAATTACTTTCATCAAGGGGCTGGGCACGGAGTCAAATGCATGTTTGCAGCATTCACAGAGACCCACATAAAGGATCATTATAACGAAATATGGATCCCAGGTTATAACCTATTCCGATCCGACAGACTAAACAAGTAAATTTGCATGATGTAGTTGAAGTTTTAGTGGTAAAGACTGGTAGTATACAAACCTCCAGATGCAACTTCCCAGCAATTCCAGGAGAAGCTTGAAAAAACTGACCACTGTCTGGAAAATCTCCCAACTCCTGCCCCAAACATCTTACTACTAGGAGATTTCAACTTGAGACACCTAAAATGGAGGAATATAGCAAACAATGTTTTAGCAGAGATCACCCCGGGAGGCAGCTCAGATGAAAATTCACACACACACATGAACTATTAAATCTTTGCACCAAATTCACTTTAAACCAGCAAATAGTAGAGCCTACTATTTGCTGGGCCTCATATTCACTACCAGTGTTGATCTAATCACAATATAATAGAGGTACAGACATGTACACACGTACATGTCTGCACCTCTGTGTCTGTACGTACATACAGATCACAATATAATAGAGGTACAGACATGTAATGCACATGGGCTCCGGACCAGCCAATAAATGTGAGCAGTCCATGACAGTCTCTTCAGGAAATTCAGTTTATAATAAAACAAATACAATGGGATCAAAGTAAACACCATGTCCTCAATGAAACAAGCTGGGAATATCCTAAACAACAGGGACCAGAACATTTGCCTGAAAAAATGAATTCTGTGTTCTTGAAGCTGCTCAGGACACATTTATTTAACGAAAAAAAAGACAAGATCGTAAAATTAGTAAGAGAGAGACGTCCTATACAAACAAGGCCGAAAATTGTGCAACAGAATTTTTACAGGAGACAAGAATACACATGAGGAAGTAAAAAGCCATAAGAGGAAATTGAAAAATAAAAACTTCTCTCTTATGCCAACTAAGGTAAAAACAACAATCATATTTGCCGTGTAGGACAGATGGACATACACAGAGACAGCCTAAGAAATGATAATTTTATACTAAAGTCACCATATTGGTGTTACAGTGCTCCAGCGAGCCAACTAGCCCATGACTCATTTAGGATCGATCACAATCCAAATGAATTCTTTATGAACAAAACCCAAAATTTGGTTATCCAAAAATCTCAGATATTATTCTAACTTAACAAGACTTTGAAGAGGCAACTAATGACCTGCCCATGCACTCTGCCGTGGAACTCCGTGCTCATCAAGAATTGCAAGTAGCCGCTAATGTGTGTGCTGTGGCGTGCAAAGAGTATGTAACCTTTATTTGGCGCAAGTACACACCCTCATTGAAAGGCTGTCTCCCCCAACCAGCGAACCAGGTATTAAGGGTTGATGATGGGGCCCCGTTATTCAATCAGTACCCAGGTTCCAGCCAATGAGAAGATGGTTTTGGCAATCGCAGAGGTGATGTCGGTACCACTCACCTGTCTGCCCTTATCATTCCCGTTCTAGAGCTGGTTCAAGCACGGTCTGTTCTCTAGTGGCTTCTATTCTGCTTTGCTTACCGTGGAGTGCCCTAATAACTATTGTTGTACATGGTGTATATAGTGTACATACTTCTGTTCTAAACTGGTAAAGGATAATACAAGTCAAAAGTTTCTCTGCTGTGTTTATTTTGCTCCCTTTACACCCAGGATAACAGGCCTTTGGGTCTCCTGGGTTGCAATATGGGGGGCCTGTCCGGGAGTTGGATCTGGACTTAGAGCACGGGTTGAGCCTAGGGTGACGCTGGAAGCAGGAACATTGTGTAGCTTGCTGTCTGGCATTGCATTAGCTTTGCCAACGGTTTACAAACTTTGCATGTCAATTGCCTTGCTATGGTCAGCCTTGATACTGTATGATCGTTCAACAGCTTGCTACTAGCTTGTTCGGTGTGCTCGCTGTGCTACGGTCAATTTTGTGCGAAGATTTTGCAGTCAGCTTTGCTATTGCATATCCACCTTGCAAGCATATGTGCGTATTCTGCAGTCATACTGTGCATAGCTAAGTGTATCCTGCAAATAACGTGTTATGTTTGGGTACAAGGATTCTGCAATCGTACTGTGCATAGCTAAGCATGTTCTGCAAATAATGTGTTATGTTGGGGTATTCTGCAATCGTACTGTGCATAGCAAATAACTTGTACATTGGGGTATGCCACCTAGACGAGTTAGATGTCTGGTGTAGGCATATACTTTATTTAATTTGCCTAAGTTGTCCCTACAGCATTGTTGGTAAATTGCTCATTCCATTGGCATTGATTACGAATACACTCTCACAGCTACGCAACTGCGTTCCCTGATCAAAGAAAATTCAGGGAAAAGGAG
>NC_069477.1:24415997-24584055 GCF_026875155.1 Cherax quadricarinatus | reverse complement strand
TTTAAATGGACACTCTCTGCTTCCTGTCATGAGCCATGACTCGATCCACGAGAGCACTTTTCCCCCAAATCTTTTTGATCATAGGATCAAGACTAGCCAGGAAAGTGTCAAGTTTCAAGGTCGAAGTGAACATCTACTTCTCTGAAAAGTTCCAAATGTCTTGATATTTAGCTCTAACTAATCTACTGAATTACTTGAATAATAAATTTACAGTAAAAAAATGCAGGAATATTAGGTAATTTACCATCACTGATGTGCAACAAAACAGATCAATGTTGATACCCATCATTGCAATACTGATCAACAAATAATTAGTTGGGGCATGCAGCCCCAACTGACGTAAACAACTATAGACAAATATATATCGTGTCACTATCTAGAAACTACAAATATACTCTTTTCTAGTATGCCTAAAAAAACTTAATCTATATCTGCTTGGTTTCAAGACACGAAAAAATACTAATGAAGCAATAATAAAAATGCTTGACAAAATTTAAGCAAGTCTCGGCAATAAAAAAAATCTAAATGCGCCTTTTCATTAACTTTTGGAAAGCCTATAATTGAGCAGTAGTAGATCGCAACATGACCAAAAGAGGCATCATAATCTGATTCTTTATAAGAGCATTCCGAATTTATAGTCCTGAGTTTCTTGACGAGTAATGTAAATGCATTCGCCAAACCTTCACTGATTTACATTTTCCTTCCTCTCTCATCAAAGATTGCAAGAAAAGAGTTCTTCACATTATTAACTGTCCACGCACCAACACCACTTCTAACAAAGTTATAATTCTTCCCAACAGCCAGGTTACATTGAACGTTCGTAAAGTACTTGCACAAGCTAACACTAGAGTTGCCATCGTTTCTAGCACTTAAGTAAAGGATCTAACAAGGACAAAATCCAAGCACCATGAACCAGTCAACGCAGGGGTATACACTATACCCTGTGGAGGCTGCGACAAGATTTATGTAGGTGAAACAGCAAGAAACCTCGAAACCCACCTCAGTGAACACATCTATACATGTAGGAACGATAACCTGAACAGCGCCTGTGTACAACACAGGAATTCCACCAATCATCTCATGAAATTCAGGGACGCTCGATTAGTGATCAAAGGAACTAAGTTCCTTGAATCATCACTAATCGCTGTTTCTTATACAATTAAACAAAACAAAGGCAGCTTCACCATCTCTGAAGTCTTAGCAAGAATCCTCCTGAAAACAGTAAACCCTGCCATCACATAGTCTCTCCAGTTAATATTACACAAGCACATTACAGAGGACGACCATTGCAACAGACCTTCTCTAATCCAACCTCCAGCAGAAATATTTGTCTAACCTATTTTTATGCAGCCCAAGTAATAGCTTTTATAACCTACTTATGTGCAAGTTGATTGTTCTACCACATGTATAACTACTACTTATTACTACTAGTACTACAGCAACTAATACTACTACTACTACTAGTATTGCACCTCTCTCTAAACCTATATATACCCTCTGTGTCCATGTATTATTTGTTACAGCTTGATAAAGCTCCTGGAGAGCGAAACGTTGCCACAATAAAATGTCACAATAGTTGCACTTGTGTCCTTTTACTTTACATGTTGTCGGTAATTCTACCAACTTATATAGAATGAGTTATTTTATACTAGAACTTTATGGTATCATTATATTATATATATATATATATATATATATATATATATATATATATATATATATATATATATATATAGTCGTGCCGAATATGTAAAACTGTCAATTAGCAAGAACTCATTTACAATTAAGTACTTTCTAAAATTTTCTCTTATACGTTTAAAGATATACTTTTTTCATTAATGATAATGTAAAAATTTTTAATTTTGCACCAAAAGAATCTTAGAAAACTTACCTAACCTTATTATAATAAGAACAATTTATTTTAGCTTAACCTAACTAAACATATTTTAGATTTGTTTACAATAATTTAATGCTAAACAAACACAGTGAAATATATTTTTTTCGTTAGGTTCAGAATGATTTTGGCGAAATTACTGCATACACAAATTTTCACTTGTCCTATATGGCAAGATGAGCGTTGCTATTTAAGCCAAGATCGCAAGTTCTGCCTATTCGGCACGACATATATATATAAAGTTCTGCGTTAAGAAGGCACACCACTATTTCTCCATCAACAATAATAGGGGTGCATCAGGGCACTATTCTGGGACCTCTGTTTTTTTACATATACTTTTCAATAGCCTTTCCCATGCATCTGTTACACCTGTCATTTTCCATTTAAATCCGAGTTCTCTTAATAATCCTCTTAATGTGTAGCTCATAAAGGTATCTTCAAAGATGACTATTAATAAACCCACAATTAATAAGACCTAATTGATATTCGAATTCACAGATCGAAATGTCCAACTAAATATAACAATTAACAATTCTCACTTTGTAAAACAAAACGAGAGAAAAACTCATAAATCCGTCCATTCCTTGACAGCAACTTGAAATTCAACCTGCACATCAATCACATAACCAAGGTCTTCAAAACAATTGGTGTCTTCTCTTTGATGTGGTACTATGTACCTCAAACAACAATACTTATTATGATCTACTCTCTTATCTATTCTATCCTACTACATTATGCTAATAAAAAGTGAACAAAAACGCATATGAAGAAATGAAACGTCAATCTAGAGTTTAACATTCACGCTCCCACTGTTCGAAAGCTTAAACTTACTAAACATAGATAATATTCATTTATACTACTGTAAAAACTAAATATACAGGAGAATCAGTTCAAAAATAAACCCTGGACTGAAACTCCTGGATCACTGCAACAATAATTGTTGGCATAATACGAGACTTAAATATCTTTCATAAGCCGCCTCTTCAACTTAATCTAAAACTTAATGCACGTAAAACGCCCTAAAATCTAGAACTCTTTGTCTGAAGATTACAGAGGATTCATTTCTGCCAACCACTTCAATGCTACAGTTAAAATGCTCCTATTTATCTTAATACTATTCACGACAGCAATGAACTATTATAAATAAATCGTGAACTTTGCTAGTTTTCACTTATTATTATAATCATGGGGGAGCGCTAAACCCATAGAATTATACAGCGCGTGTGGGGGAGGGTGGGGGGGGATTGGAAGGCATTCAGGTTCAATTCAAAGAACTGGAACACAGATCCAATTCCCTAGATCAACAGCCCCTCACCAGCATCAAAGAACCTTCCTTGAGTGGAAGTTTTCACAAAATCCCATCCCTTTTCTTCTTGCTTCAGTTTTACTTTTTAACTCCCATATATATATATATATATATATATATATATAATATATATATATTATATATATATATATATATATATATATATATATATATATATAACAACCACTGTGAAAGAATAGAGAACTTCTAAGCGCTTTCGTGACTACTCACATTATCAGTTCCTTGTTAATGAGAGTAGTCACGAAAGCCCTTGGAATTTCTCTATTCTTTCACAGTGGTTGTTTTGCATATTCGAAAATCACCTGTTTACTGTGATCTTATTGTATATATATATATATATAATATATATATATATATATATATATATATATATATATATATATATATATATTATATATAGTAAGTTAGGCTGTAATTCCTTCTTTCAGACTTACCTGTTGAATTAATATTTACAATGTTACCACTGGACTTTTTACATCCATGTCCCATAAAATTATTATAATGAAGGCAACTTATATCAAAATATTTTGTATTGTAATTTAAGTGTCTGGCAACACTTATCCTGTTGGAACTAAAAAATATCATATTGCATTGAGATTTTTTTTAAGTTGTAACATGTGCATGTTTCTAAGTAAATAAATAAAAACTAAATAAAACTTCGTAAATTTTAAGTATTCTTTAGTTTAAGTTTTTATCTAAATGTGAAGCATTCTAAATGTTTTTAGAATATTTTATTTCCTGCATAATTTTACAGAAATATAGTTTGGTATTTGTGTTTAAACTACAAATGTAATAACCACAATAAACGTTATTACCAATTTATTTTAGAAAAAACGTGGATGCGAAGAATACGTTATATTTTATTTGATGTATGTCACACACCGATGTCACACACCGATGTCACACACCGATGTCACACACCGATGTATGTCACACACCGATGTATGTCACACACCGATGTATGTCAAACACCGATGTATGTCAAACACCGATGTATGTCAAACACCGATGTATGTCAAACACCGATGTCACACACCGATGTATGTCACACACCGATGTATGTCACACACCGATGTATGTCACACACCGATGTATGTCACACACCGATGTATGTCACACACCGATGTATGTCAAACACCGATGTATGTCACACACCGATGTATGTCACACACCGATGTATGTCACACACCGATGTATGTCACACACCGATGTATGTCACACACCGATGTATGTCACACACCGATGTATGTCACACACCGATGTATGTCACACACCGATGTATGTCAAACACCGATGTATGTCACACATAGACATGCTCTCTCAAACAGTGAACTAGCAGTCAAGAGTGAAGCAGTTCTGGGGCCTCACTGCTGTGCTGTGATGTCAATGCTCGCGAATTATGTAAAAGTGACGTCTTCTAAACATGTCGCATAATTGGTAGCTTGACATTTCCTGTGATCAAATACACTACGCTCACAGTGGCTCTTGCTCGTTCAATACCATTTGCGATTTACTCTCTGTACATAGTGTAAATACGATTCATATATTTTGTGAAGGAATACACAGATTAAGAAATTATTATTTCTAAGTTTGCCTTTCCCCTGCGATTCCTAGTTGAGAGTTTGCTTATTTACTTACGATCAGGTGCAACAGGCTCATCTGATGACTACCTGTGTTCGTCTTGAACCCATTGTATGCTCTGCAATGTTGTTGCACTGGGAGCCTGTTGTTGAGTGCTACTGGGTACAGCTGTTTGTGGGTTGGGCATATTGCTACAGGGTCGTGCTTATTAGTGCCGGCTGGTTATGGCAGACTATATCTACAGCGCTGCAGGCTAATCGCTTGTTCATTTGGCATTGAGAAACAGCGTACTCTTAATGCTGCACAGTTTTTTGAGTATATTAGCATTCAGGGAAATTTTAAACTGGCTATGAATTAAACAGAAACTCTGCAAAACCTATCTTCCTCAGTCTCAAATATCAGTAGAGATTTTACCATACTTTAAAAACTATGATTCTCAAGTGTTGCATGCATTTTCCCACAGACTGGGATGAATCACTTTTTCTGCTGCATATCACAGAGCGAGAAACTGTAGAGGAATCAACAAGGTGCATTCCCTCTGAGGTGATTTCTTGGCATAATGAGAGGGTCATTCACGTGCTGAAAGAATGGTGGTTGAGAGAAGACTCGCTACGATCCTATGTCAAGACTGCAAGTGACAAGACAGCCAAGGCCAACCTAAAAACAGTTCAGGACAACATTAAACAAATATGACCCAGGAGACAAGGTGATGGTCCGGGAACCTGTGACGGAACACACGTTGAAGGTTATATTATAGGGACTTATGCAGGTGGAAAGGAAAAATTCTGATCATAACTATGTGATAGGATGGCTCACGAAATCGTAATGACAAGGTTGCAAACCAACCATACCACGGGTGGGGTTAGAACCCGCGATCTGAGAATCTGGAGCTTTGTGACTCTCTGATCGCGGGTTCTAATCCCACCCGTGGTATGGTTTATGTGATAGTACCTTTAGACAAACCCAACTTGGGTATGATCTACCCCATAAACCAAATTAAAAAGTTCTTTGAACCACCGCAGGTCCCAATAATGACACTGTCTTATGTTTCAAACCCTGTTTACGATCCTAATCCCTTATACACTGATCCTGAGATTCAAATAAAGCTTCCAAACTCAGCCCCCTTCCAGGATCCTCCACCTATTATGTAGGGAATTGCAGAAGCCCAAACAACAGCACTCATTACACTTTTGCAAACCTCTCCAGACATACTTTCGGGTGTTCCGAAAATGTGCAACTTGGGTTATCATGATGTAGACGTGGACTCTAAACCTCAAACTCTCTCCTTACAGAACTAGTCCTGAGAAACAGAAACTACTTCAACACGAAGTAGTGTTTCTACTAAAACATATATTGGTGGAAGAGTCTTCCAGCCCGTGAGTCTCGCTGTGCATCATTTTTAAAAATCCCGATGGAGAAGTAAGGATGTGTACAGATTTCCGCATGGTGAGTCCGCTAAGTATGAACAACTTAGTGAACTTTGTGGGTAAGACCAAATATATTTTTAAATTAGACCTCATTAAGGGATACTATCTAGTATCTTAACAGACAACGCTAAGGAGATTTCTGCCTTCAAGAGGTTATTTTAAGTACTGTGACCCTTTTGATATGAAGAACTCACCAGCCTCATTCCAGAAACTGATAAATCAGGATATTAAAAGACTAGAAGGCATGGCGGGCTACATAGACAATTTAGTTGTGGTTTCTGATACGTAGAACCAACATATGGTTCGTCTAAAAAAGTCTCTGAGTGGTTACCTAAGTTTGCTAAAGTTTTAGCTATACAAAAATTATCCAGTTTCCCAAGGTAAAAAATTCCGTCAATGATTTATGGAGATGATAGGATTTCATGAGAAATTTTGCCAATATTCTCTGATATTGCGGCCCCTTAATCAGTCTTACGAGTAATCAGTTAGTTTAACTGGTCATCTAGTTGTCACGAGGCTTTTCTGATCATATTAAGTCTTTATTCTTACACGTTGATGACTGTGAAGCGGGAGTGGGTGCAGTGAGGGAATCCTACGGCCAGTTACCCCCTTCTCAGCCAAGCTGAAATCCTATCAGCGGGCCACCTCCCTGAGAAAGAGGTCCTGGCTCTGGTCCTGGCACTTAAACACATGGATATCTTTGTGTCATCTTCTCAGCATGTGGTGTAAGTGTACAGCGATCACAACCCATTGACCTACCTCGGTTTTATGAGAAAAATTAATACTTGTTTGATGTGCGGGGCTTTGTGCCTAAAACCCAGCAACATCTCTTAATTAAGAACGTCGCTGACAAGGATAATTTTATTGCGCAATCACTCTCCGGGGCCTGATTGTTAACATGTTTTTGTGTATTATGTGGCATGCAAAAAGTATGTCACATTTTATTCAACTTACGTTACGCATACATTGCTGCATGTCATCTGGACCACTGAACTAGAAATTAAGAGTGTAGCAGTTCTGGGACCCCACAATTATGCTAATTATTAGTTCAATAGCCAATCATGTGAAAGTCCTAGAATTCTGCTCATGAAGCACAATTGGTAGGTTGACACATCCTCTGGTCGACTACTCGAGGCTCACAGTGGCTCGTACGCGTACTTGACATTTACTCTCTTTAGTATAAATATGATATATATGATTTGTGACAAAGGAATACATGTAGTGGGAAATTTATTTCTCTTCTTTTGCTAGTCCCCTGAGCTGCCTAGTTGAGAATTTGCTAATTTGCTTATGGTCAGGTGCATCAGGCTTACCTGATTACCAGTAAGTCATTCTATTTGCTCCATCTTCTCTAAATATTCGACCTACCTCAATAAATCCTCCTCAGTCCTCTGGGTAATACTTTTAATAATCCCGCAACTCACGATCTCCGAAATACAAATTCTTTGCGAAACATTTACACCACACATTGGCATCAGACTCGACATCTCCACTGTCTCCAGCCTCCTCCTCGCTGCAATATTCACAACCCATGCTTCACACCCATACAAGCGTGTTGGTATCACTATTCTCTCATATATTCTCCTTTCTACCTTCATGGATAACATTCTGAGTCTCCACAGTGCCTTAGGGCATAATCCATCCTTCAAACCCTTGTCATTTCTATGGTTCACGTCGTCTTACATAGTACCATCCCCCGCCAAATTCACTTCCAAATATCAAAACACATTAAGTTCTTCTATACTCCCCTCCTTTTTAATCCATATTCAGTCTGTTATTAAAATAGTTTGGCGGGCCCTCATCACCCTTGTTCTTTCTTATGTTTACTTTTAATTTCCTCTTTCTATACCCCCCAAATTCGCCCCACCAACCTTCACGTCTATACAGAATCTTCCAAATGTATAGATTCATCGGCAGTATGCAACTGTGACAACTTCTACCCTGTATACATGCGTTTATCTATTAATCCACACATCTCCCCAACACTTTAACATTCACTAATTTTACATACCCATCTACAAATATGTTAAGCAACAATGGAGACATTGATCGTCCTTGTCTAGGGCCCTTATGATATTCCTTATAACTCTTAAATCAACTCTTACTCCAAATGCAAATGGTATTAGTCCATTTCATGTCCCTTCTTTTCCTCTTACTCCCTTAAAAATTGTCTTCATTAGTTAACCCTTACACAGATACATCTTGCCTATCTTCATCCCATCATTTTTGACTCAAGACCCAAACAAAATACATTCTATACATTTCTACTATTCTTTCTACCTGTTCTATAGTTTCCAAGTTTAAACCTTCACTAGTTTTCAAGAAACTAATGCAAAATGATTACATCAGTGGCATGATGATAATGCTTTGTCTTTTTATAAACAATAATTATTTTAGGTATTATAAATTATGCTGATCTACTGGTCTAAACTTTCTGTGCTCTGCACTCACTCAGGAGTTGATGTGTTGGAAAAGATAAGTCATCTGCTTCCTAGTTGGTAATGATCAGTCGGCCTCTACTGGTCAATTTGTTTTTTTACTCCCTTAGAAATCTTCCCAAGAAAAATGACCTCACACACATACATACACACGCCCCTGCACGCGCACACACGCAAAACACGCACGTTCACCGCGATAGAACACAAAAAGAACGGGAACAACTGAGAGAGAATTAGAAGGCGCCAGATGCATGATGAGGGGACAGAGCAAGTATCCCACAGACAGGGAGCACAGCCTCAGGGGTAACAGAAACACAACGCCCATAGAACCACCCATCGCATCCCTTGAACCCTACCAACCCATAAAAACCAAACACAATATCCGAAACGACCTATACTCCATACCCACAGTGCCCCCCCCTCCTTAGCACTAATACCACAACTCCACTCACCATAATATCCTGCCCTGGCTACCATACCCCCAGACTGCACAAGCCCCTTTTCTCCCTCACCCTGGATACAGTTCTGGAAAGGAAGCTGAAGGTATGGTAAAACCAAAACAGGTGGAATAACAAATAATAGTGGAGAGTACGGAAAGAATCACTGAGGAATAACCAAACTTCATAACACCATAGAGACACAGATGACGGGGGGAATGCAGATGTGATCTTCCAGTTTGGATATCAGATCCTGAGACTGAGGAAAGACAGGATGAACAGAGGGGAAGGTGGGGTTGCACTGCTTATCAAAACCAAGGATCTTTCGGGTGGGACGACTAGTCAGTGGTGAAGTGATACTACACATAAGAACACGTTAAACTGGGGTAGAAAAGTGATGATAGCACTGATGTTCATCCTGCCACCAAACTTCAAGAGCAACAAAGGGAAAATATGAGACAACCAAAACCACAGTGGCCACCCTTAGCCGAGAAGGGGCCCCCATAAGCAGGGGAAAGTTTTCTCATCATAGGGATTTAAACCACACGGAGATAGACTAAGAAAATCTGAGCCACATAAAGGACCAGAGACATGGAAAGCCAAGATGCTGGAGGCAGTGGTGGAAAGCTTCATGTGTCAACGTGTTAGCGACACAACCAAGAGATGATAAACCAGCAAGGCTGGGTCTCGTATTCACCTTGATCAATTCAGACATAGGGACAATTACAAGCGAAACGTCCTTCAATGCTTGCAGTCACTTAGCAGTGATAAGAATAAAGATTGAAGCAACACGACAAGACGCAGAAGTCAAACTTCATAAAAGGAAATACACACACAAGGAAATTCCTCGCTGAGGTGCAGGGGATAAGAGAGCTTGAGCCAATGACAGTAACTGATATGATGGAGTACATGACCAAGTGTTGGGAGGCAGTGAAGTTCTTGGCAAGGGGCAACAAAAACAATGGAAAGACCAGAGTGAACCATTGGTTTACCCGGAGGTGTGGAGAGGCCAAAGGCAAGTGTGCAAGAGCATGGAAGAAGTAGAGAGAAAAAAAAAAGACTCGTGAAGACAGGGAGTTGAGCTAAAGAGTCAGAAATGAATATTCATGTAAAGGAGAGGAAGCCCAGCAGGCAGTACGAGAATAACAGCGTCAAAAGCCAAATCTGAGCGAAAGTTGTTATACAGCCACATCGGGAGGAAAACAACAGTCAAGGATCAGGTGATCAATCTGTGGAAGGAAGGAGGGGAACCCACAGAGAGCGACCAGGAAGTATATAAGGAGGTCAGCTCAAGAGTCAGGGAGAGTGTTGAGAGGATAGGATTGAGAAGTTGCCATGGTGACCTACTTCCTCACGAAGTCGTTAGAAAAATCTGCAATAAACCCACTAAGACTGTCATACACATTCAACTGAGTGTGTATCTGAAGTACACAGATTTCTGGTATATGTTCAGCTGTTGCATCAGAATGATCAGGTGACAATAATCCAAGTTAGTAGTAGCATTAATGGAGGTAGTTAAAGGTCAGAAGTAAAAGAAAACGAAGCACTGAGGAAAGCTAATAGCTTAATAAGGTAGCATTATTAGCTCACTAGGGTAGGATATTAGCTCACTAGGTAGGATTATTAGCTCACTAGGGTAGGATTATTAGCTCACTAGGGTAGGATTATTAACTCACGAGGGTAGGATTATTAGCTCACTAGGGTAGATTATAGCTCACTAGGGTAGGAATATTAGCTCACTAGGGTAGAATTATTAGCTCACTAGGGTAGGAATATTAGCTCACTAGGTTAGGATTATTAGCTCACTAGGGTGAGATTATTAGCTCAGGGTAGGATTATTAGCTCACTAGGGTAGGATTATTAGCTCACTGGGGTGAGATATTAGCTCAGGGTAGGATTATTAGCTCATTAGGGTAGGATTATTAGCTCATTAGGTAGGATTATTAGCTCACTAGGGTAGGATTATTAGCTCACTAGGGTAGGAATATTAGCTCACTAGGGTAGAATTATTAGCTCATAGGGTGGGAATATTAGCTCACTAGGTTAGGATTATTAGCTCACTGGGGTGAGATTATTGCTCAGGGTAGGATTATTAGCTCACTAGGGTAGGATTATTAGCTCACTAGGGTGAGATTATATAGCTCAGGTAGGATATTAGCTCATTAGGGTAGGATTATTAGCCCCACTAGGGTAGGATTATTAGCTCACTAGGGTAAGATTATTAGCTCACTAGGAAAGATTGATTGCTCTCTAGGGTAGGATTAAAACCCATGGGAAAAGACTCATAGGAAAAGAAAATGTAGGAAAAGAGAAGATGTAATGTGATGAGAAGATAAAGATTCACGTCAAGTCACGAGAGTTCTGAAGCTGTAAATATTTTTCAATGGAATGTAAATCAGGGCTAAATTTCATATTATGGAATGTTGTGTATAAGGGATTATTCAACAAGACGGCATCTTTGAAGGTGTAAAAGGGTAAACAGTTTTTTGGGAGAGAACCAGTTAACAGGAAGATTTTGATCATCATAACAGAGAAGAGCATCAATTGTGTGAGTGGCAGTGGAGTATCAACCAGTTACTCTGCGGTATAGTAATAAATTAGTATAGGCAGTTATTACAACCCAGGATTTCAAATGGCCTGTTACCCCGGTGTAATGGGAGCAAATAAACACAGTAGAAAAAAGTTTAGACTTATATTATCCTTCACCAATTTAGAACAGCAATATGTACACTATGTACAGTGATAATATAGCGCACTCCACGGTAAGCAAAGCAGAAATAGAAGCCACAAGATAGCAGACCGTGCTTCAACCAGCTCTAGAAAGGGAATGACAAGGCAACAGGAGAGCGGTATCCACATAACCTCTGCGATTGCCAATCCCACCTTCTTATTGGCTAGAACCTGGTCACTAGTTGAACGATGGGGCCCCATCACCAACTCTTAGCAACCTGGTTCGCTGGTTGGGGAGATAGCCTGTAAATGAGGGTGTGTCCCATGCGCCGAAAAAGGTTACGTACTCTTTGCATGCCACAGCAGTTTTAGCCCAAGTCTTCCATCCAGTTTCATCTCTCTCGTAATTTTCCCAGTCATATTTTCAACATGATGTTGCATACTTGCCCTCCTGTGTCTTCGTCAGCGGTGAATGGAAGGACTGGAGGGTAGGGAGAGAGGTTTTCTGCTTGTCTTTCCTTACCTCACACACAAAGGTGATTCCTGATAGTCCTTACTCTACCTTGATATATTTATTTTCTTTGCAGATAGCTTCATATTAGTAATAAAGATAAGTTTACCAACAATGTTTTTATGCAGAAGGTCCCATGTGCAAGTATTATGACTTTATTATGGCAACTTTTCACTCTCCACGAGTTGACAAAGCTTCTGGAGAGCTAAATGTTACCACAATTAAATCTCACATTAGTTGCACATATGTTATTCTTCCTAACAATCTCGCTATTGATTTCCAAACCCTCGTTCTCTGGTTTTTACTGTGCGACGTCCATTCTGTTTTCTGTCTCCCTTAGATATTCTTATCAGCAACAAACATATGGTATACAGAATTTCTTCTGAGGCTAATTAATGATGTCGACCTGGAAAACGTTCATACCCTGGCGAATTTTATAATGACGTATTTTGTGACAGTCTTTGTATGTGAATTAAGGTTTTTATGTAGCTATATTTTCTTAATTTAATTTATGTTGATGGATTTCGGCTTCTGAAATTTGTAACAGTGTGAATTTATGTATTGGATTTTAATTATGTTTATGTTATTCTGTTACCATTCATATCTAACAGAAGTTTCTGAAGAATTTGAATGTTGTCATTATTCCTGAATATTAGTCATTTGTTCAAATAAACTCACTTTAAAATGTTTCGTTGTTTTTTCACTACCCTGACAGCGAAACTGAACTTTTCGTGCATGTAAATAAATTTCACTAGGTGTATTAATACATAGTAAACGGATAAATGTATTTCTGAAACGTACATCTTAGTCGTACGTTGTGTATGTCTCAAAAGTAATCAAGTTAATTTGCTTTGGAAGAAGTGTGTGACATGATGTCTTACAGGTCGTTTTCTTTATTATTATTATTATTATTATTATTATTAAAGATTCGCTGGTATTCTCCCGGCCCGGGCCTTTTCCAATGGTGGCCCGGCCTTGGCTCCCTCTTTTAGGGAGTGTCTGAGACCTAAGTCTCCCATGGGAGGGGCACAAGTACCTCCTCATCTTTGGGACCAACTGTCCCCAGGCCTAGCCACAAGCTAGGCCTCTCTGGTCTGCCATCCCCGCCCCAAGGGGGCTAATGGGAATGACAATCTTGTGAGCTGCAAGCTCTGGCTCAGGCACACTACCCTACCTTAGAAGGGTTAGGCATGGTATGAAGTCGTTTTCTTTACCCAACTCATAATTGCTTTCTCATTAGGATTAAACTTACTGTGGTCTTCTCTCTATGCAACCTTTCAGATTATTTGCTGTGTTTTGGGAGGAGTCTGGTAAACTTTCGTTATAGGTCATGAAATTTGTTTTGATAGTAATGAATTTTCTTGTGATCTTCCACGAGTGAGTATTTAGTATCTTACATCGACCATCATCAATGTCGTATACAAAGGTGACAGAATATTGGTTAAGACACCAGTGGATTTCTTCTTCATGCTTTTAGTGTCTCCTTTAAACTTTTTTTTTTTTTTTAAGTTTCATGAATTCCATTGTCTTTTCAAAAAGAAAATGTTACACAAATCTGTGTTTCCAATTTAGTTGTCATATATGCAGTACTATGTAGCCTGAATTTGTAATCTTCTGTTAGCTGGTCGAAGGTCGATTTCAACATTGAAAATTAATGCTGTCTGATGATGATTATCATATAACTTCCTGTAAGGAATTACGTACAAAGTGTACACTACCTACTATATTGCATTTCTCATTACTTTTCATTGTGAATCTACCTATTCGTGTCTGCACATTTAGCTTTAATGCCACATCTTTTATATAGACTATTAAATCTATAAGGTTTGCTTTCTGAAGTCTTGGATTTTGTCACAAACTTTTGAATTAACAAATAAAGTAAAGCTTCCCTGACTGATCCTAACACATTCTATTTACTCACTATGGTCACAAAGAAAGAATTTAGATTTATTGCCTTTGCCATCATTCACTTTGTCACTTCCATTTAGGTTCCCCTCACTTTGTTCTTCAACCTCAAATGGTCTGTGTAATTATCCATTTGTATCTGAAAGAGCACAGCCATACACATGGGGCTCGATTTCAGCATTTATTGTATCATCTATTTACTCCAGTTTCCAGTTTTAGTATATACTGATTTTCGTGGATCATATCCCAGAAATATATCAAAATATGTACAATAATGCTTTGTTTTATTATTCAAAATTTTAATATATTTTTTCATTTGATGAAAATAATATATCCAGTTAATCTATTCCCAATATTCTTTACGAGGTTTTACGTACAGTAAACAAGGCTTCCTTTATGTGTCTTCACTCACCTATTGATACTCTCTCATTGTTGCATTGTCTTAAGTCAGAACTCAAAAACCTGACCTCATTCCTTCCTCGATGCAGAATTTATTACCTTTTAGCTTCATTAGCCGCTCATTACCTATTCTTAAGTCAATACTGGTAGCTTGCACTGCTTCTCTGTCCATGGTAGTCCACTTGCTGATCATCCTTATGCTGAGTGAATAATTCTAATATCGCTGTAACTCCTCTGTGCTTTATACTTTCAAAAATACTGTTGTAATAACGTTCTCTGCCTCACATCACACTGTGTACTCTTGTACTTATCCAAGTATTTTGTATGTCGTTGTTTCTCATATTTATTTGTCTTTATATAGGGAGGTGGTACCTAGGGATTGGCAGAGAGCATGTATAGTTCCTTTATACAAAGGGAAGGGGACAAAAGAGTTTGGGTAAAAATTAAATAAAGGAATAAGTTTACCGAGTTTACCAGGAAAAGTGTACGGTAGGGTTATTATTGAAAGAATTAGAGGTAAGACAGAATGTTGAATTGCGGATGAGAAAGGGAGGTTTTAGAGTGGGAAAGGGGATGTGTAGATCAAGTGTTTACACTGAAGCATATATGTGAGCAGTATTTACATAAAAGTGGGGAAGTTTTAATTCCATTTATGGATTTAGAAAAGGCATATGATAGATTTGGACGGGGGAGCCATGTGGCAGATGTTTCAAGTATATGGAGTAAAGGAGTAATTACTAAATGCTGTAAAGAGTTTTAATGAGGATAGTGAGGCTCAGGTTAGGGAGTAGAAGAGAGGGAGAATACTTTCCGTAAAAGTAGGTCTTAAACAGGGGTGTGTAATGTCCACCATGGTTTTTAATATATTTATAGATGTGGTTGTGAAAGAAATAAATGCTAAGGGTGTTCGGGAGAGGGGTGGATTAAAATTACGGGGGAAACAAGCAAGCGTGCGTGAGCGTGTTAGATATGGTGAATGGAGAGAATGGTATTTTGGGACCTGACAGCTGTTTGGGGTGTGAGCAGGTTAATATTTAGTGACGGGATTCAGGAAAAACCGGTTATTTTTATATAGCCAGACTTGAGTCCTGGAAATGGGAAGTACAATGCCTGCACTTTAAAGGAGGGGTTTGGGATATTGGCAGTTTGGAGGGATATGTTGTGTATCTTTATACGTATATGCTTCTAAACTGTTGTATTAATGGGTACCTCTGCAAAAAAATTATATGTGAGTGAGGGGAAAGTGTTGAATGATGAAAGTTTTTCATTTTGGGGATTTTCTTACTTTTTTGGGTCACCCTGCGTCGATGGGAGACGGCCGACTTGTTGACGGCATTGAGGGGAAACTTGAGCAAAGAGTGTCAGGGGGCCACGCAGTTGGAGATTCGTCTGAAAAAATTTGCATTTGTGGTCACAGGGGGTCGTATGCTAACCTTTCAATGGTGAAAGAAATATACCAGTTGGACGAACCCCTTATTGGGGCTAGCTGGTCCAATGGCTAACGGCGGTCTGATTTTAAAAACCCTTGACCGGGGGTTTAAATCCCCCCCCGGTAGGGGTAACCCCCAAAAGGATTTCAGAATTGGGACCTCTGTTGCTTTGTCATTTACCTCCGGTGTTTTTTTTTAACCTTCAATAAACCAACAAAGAAAAAAAGAATCAGGAACACTGCAAAAGCCTACGGGCCCATGCGAGGCGGGTCCTTATCAAAACGACTACTACCAAAAACTTCCCTAAAAAAATTAACTCAATAAACACCAATAAAACCCCAAAGCCCCCCCCACTCATAAATTTTGTCCATCTTTTCTTAAAGCCCCCAAAGTCCTAGCCTCTATCACCCCACTGGGAAGACTTTTTCCACCACCCAAAACTCTGTTAAAAAAAACCAGTACTTCCTAGGGCCTTTCTAAATCAAAAATTTACCAAACTTAAACCAAATTTTTCCGGGTTTTTAAACCTGGTTCGACACCTCAGTATTTTATATCCCCCTTGTTTATGCCCGTAAATCCAATTTACACTTCAATGATTTCCCCCCCTCATTCACCCCCCCTCCAGAAGTGAGTTTTAAAGGGCTTTGAGTTTTCCCCTTGTAGGGGGAGGTTTTTAAAACAAAAAATAAATTTTAGTAAATTCTTCCTGAAATTTCCTCTAATGTTTCTTATCCTTTCCTGTGAAAGGGGGCCCCCCAAAAACGGAGCACATAATCAAATGGGGGCCCCTCACTAGTGATGTAAAAGAGCGTAAAAAAAATTTTTGGGGAACTTTGTTACTTATACTTTTTGAAAAAATCCAAGTAACCCTTTTGGCCCTTTTGTTGCGCACACTGAGGCACTGTTTGTTTTTGGTTTTAAAGTTTTCTGTTTTCCCCGACTCCCAAGTTTTTTTTCCCACATTCTGAAATAAACCCAAGCCTCCCTTTCACCTAAAATTAAAGTTTCAGGGTTTTTTTTCCCAATTCCCAAAGGGGCCCAAGCCCTTTACATTTTATCCACATCAAAATTTTCATCTGCCTTTTTTTCAACCAAGACTTTTAATTTTGCCCAAATTTCGCCCGGAGTTCTTTTGATATCCCCTGAGTGAATTAAAAGGGCCCTATCTTTGTATCATCAGAAAATTTTTACTCATGCACTCGTAATCCCCTTTCATCAAGGTCATTAATGTATTTTATGAACAAGAGAGGGCCTAAAACCGATCTTGTGGAGCGCCACTAGTGGGCTAATTTCCCCCCTTCGATTTTTTTTTTTTTTTACCCCATTAAGGTAATCGCTTTCTATTGGGAAGCCATGCCCCAATCCATTTCTAGAAACTTTTTCCTCCTATACCATGAGCCGCCACTTTTCTTAAATCTCTTGTGAGGGGACTCTGCAAGGCTTTATTTAAAATTTTCCAAAAAAACAATAACATGTTAAATAAGAAAACATTGCAACAAATTTTGGGACTTCCCTTTCGAAAGTTTTTGCCTACACGTAGGGTTTTTCCATCCCAGTACAGAAAATTGATAGAAGCCAAAAAGAGACTTGAAACAAAGTAATCAGTCCATCACCCTTAAAGTTTTGAGGTGGTATCCCTCAGTCTGGAGAAGAGCATTGTTCCCAAACTGACTTTTGGGGGGGCTCTTTTCCAACTTGAGGGACTGACCACCTCAAAACTTTAAGGGTGATGGACTGATTACATCGTCAAGTCTCTTCTGCTTCTATCAACTTTTCTGTACTCGACTGAAGTAATTGATTCTAATAACTTGCCTATTATAGATGTCAGGCTTATTAGACGGCAATTTGAAGGAGTGGACTTATCCCCTGATTTGAATATAGGAACCACATTAGCCATCTTCCACAACTCTGGCACAACACCGGTAAGGATGGACGCATTGAATACACTCGTTAATGGCTGACTAAGCTCCATCTTGCATTCCCTAAGCACCCTGGAAAACAACTCATCGAGTCCCGGGGACTTATTTTGTTTGAGTTTGTCTATCTGTTTAATAACCATGTCCCTCGTGACAGTAATATTAGTTAACTTAAATTCATCAGGAACTAAATAATTGTTAATTACTGGAATCTCATTTACATCTTCCTGTGTAAAAACTGACAAAAAATAGTCATTAAATAAGGAACACATTTCCAGTTCATTATCCGTCAGCTGTCCATTCCCAGATTTCAGAGGTCCTACTTTTTCCTTCACCTTCGTCCTATACACTTGGAAGAACCCCTTTGGATTAGTCCTTGATTCATTAGCAACTCTAATTTCATAGTCACGTTTAGCCTTTCTAATCGCCTTTTTTACTTCTCTCTTAAGCTGAACATATTGGTCAGTAAGGTTAACCTCTCCTCTTCTGATGCGCCTATAAATTCCCTTTTTCTCCCCTAATAGATGCTTTAGCCTCCTGTTAACCCATTAGGGATCGTTATTATTAGACCTAATTTCTCTCTGGGGAATGTATATACTCTGGGCACTGTGTACATTATTAAGAAAGGAATCATAAAAGCAGATCCCTTCATATTCATAAGTATGATTATCGTCAATAAAATCATTAGCTAGATAACCCAATCAAGATTAGACAGATGTTCCCTAAGTCCCATTATAATCGGCAGAACGAAAATCAGGGATTTTACTGTATTATCATTATTCTTGCATTCCCAATTAATGCTAAAAGTGATGGATTTGTGATCACTTGCGCCAAGCTCTTCAGTGATCTCCAGATTATTCACGAGTGTTTCCTTATTTGACAAGACTAGGTCTAGCAAATTATTCCCCCTGGTAGGCTCAGTTACGCTCTGTTTCAGAAAACAGCCCTGAACTGTTTCCATAAAGTCATGGACTCTAGATTACCTGTCAAAGAATTCCAGTCAATTTGACTAAAGTTAAAGTCCCCTACTATGACTGTTACTGTGTCCTGAAGCCCTAAACAATTTCGTCCCAAAGAAGTCTCCCTCTATCGTGATCCAAGCCTGGAGGTCGGTATATTACACCTAGAATTAGTTTTCTTGACCCCCACGAACTCTACCCAAACAGACTCTGTTACTGCTCCATCTATTTTTATACCTGTTTTTAGCAACAATTAATATTTTCTCGAACATACAATGCAACTCCTCCCCCCTTCCCATTACATCTATCCACACTGAATAACTTAAATCCCTGAATATTACACTCAGCAGTCATATCCAGACTCTTTAAATCATTACCACGTTTCAGTTAATGCAATGATATCAAAGTTCCCAGTACATCCCTACCAACGTAGTTCATTAATTTTATTTCTTGCACTTCGAACTGTTAGCACAAAATACCATCATATGTTTTTTTCTTCTGCACATTTTTCCTATTGATCTTTGTTTTTACACAATTTCTGAAATTATCATTACCCAGAGTTACTCCATGACAGTTACTATAAGATTCTTAATATCAGAGCCTAAGTCAATATATCCATTCTCATTATTTATAATTTCAAAAACTCATCCTCTAACTAATCCTATTTTAAAGCCCTAACAACCCCCCCAACTGAGTTAGCAAGAAAACCCACACCTGCCCTGGATAAGTGAACCCCATCCCTGGCATACATTGTCATTTCGGCCATAGAAGTTGTCCCAGTTGTCAATGAATGGTACTGCATTATCCTTACAGTGTTTACCCCAGCCAACAATTAATACCATTGCTCTGGACAACCATTCATTACCAACACCTCTTCTTGGCAAAATGCCACATATAAAAAGGTCCCCCCCCTTCTTCCTAATTTGTCTATACTGTCCTGAACTTTCTAACTAAATCCTCACTTCTACGCTTGCCTACATCATTGCCTCCAGCACTGAGGCAAATAATAGGATTGATCCCATTACCGTTCATGATGTTGTCAAGCCGGCTAACAATGTCCTCCATCCCAGCCCCAGGAAAGCAAACCCTCTGTCTCCTACTCCTGTCCTTCAAGCAGAATGCCTATCCATGTATCTAACTGGCTATCCCCAACAACAACAATTTCTTACCTTCGTTGTTGTCGTTCGTCGTGGACGATCCCAGTAGTCGACTCACATTCGTCGGGTAGCACCGAGAATGCGTAGAAAACGAAGGTATGGGTGGGATTAGAACCCATGGCAAGTAAGTCGTAAGACTCCAGGCAGGTGCATAAGCGGCTACTATAAGATTCGTCCAACTAGATATATTTATAACAAATGCTGACGTTAGCATGGTTTTCCCTTTAAAAGCAAGTTTTTACGATTTCGTGAATCATGATCACGGCTTTTAGTGGACATTCCTGGGTATACCTGGAGAGGGGATGGGGGTCAACGCTCCCCGGCCCGGTCAGAGACCATGCTCATGGTGGACCAGGTCAACCTACTAGGCTGTTTTCTGCTGGTCGCACGTAAACTGACGTACGAACCACAACCCGGGTGATCAGTACTGACTCTAGGTGCCTGTCCAGTACCTTCTTGAAGACAGCCAGGGGTCTATTGGTAAAAACCTTTCATGAATGAACAGTCTTGGGCCCCTGACACTTATTGTGTCGTCTCTCAGTGTACTCGTGGCAAACCCCCGCTTTTCATTGGAGGAATGCTGCATCTGCTGCCGAGACTTTTGCTTTCATAAGGAGTGATTGTCGTGTGCAAGTTTGGTACTAATCCTCTCTAGGATTTTCCAAGTGTATATTATCCTTTTCCTTTTCGCTTGGGTTTCAGGGGAAAACAAATCAAGGGATTTCAACTGTTCCCGTATTTTAGTGCTTTATTTGTACTTATATGCGCTGTGAAAGTTCTCTGTACATTCTCCAGGGCAGTTCTTCGCCTGCCTTTAAGGTGGCACTTAGTGTACAGCAGTATTCCAGCCTAGAGAGAACAAGTTATTTGAAGAGAATTTTTCATGGGCTTGGCATTCCCTTTGTTTTTTAAAGGGTTCTCATTATCCATCTTATCATTTTCCCAGTAGATGAGGTAGATACATTGTTGTTGTCTTTGAAGGTGCGAGCCTCTTACATTATCACTCCGTCCTTCACATTAGTTTTTCGCTCTATTGTGCAATTTGAATTTGTTGTATACCCTGATTCAGTTTTTAATTTCCCTTTTGTTCTACATATCTGAGTAGTTGAAATTTTTCTTCAGTGAAATTCATTGTGAAGGCTTATTCAGCCCTGTAAAATCTTCAGTTGGTCTTTTCCAAGGCTGGCTCCTCCTCAGGAAATTAATGAATGAAAAAAACAATAACGTTAAATTGAAAAAATAAGACATTTAAAATATGAACTTTTTCCACTTGAAAAGAAACATAAAAGGAAATAAATCTGAATTCAACGCTAAATTTGTAATTAGACTGGGGTGTCGGTTGATATTGCGACACAAGATTGTAAAAATTGTAGCCTTTGCTGATGATGGGGGGGGAGGGGTCAAGCTATTGAGTGACCCCCCAAAGGTATTTTCTCACAGAGTCTCTCCCTTAAATACTCCGTTGTTAAAAAAAAACGCGATTTCCAATAAGCATGGAGTCTCCAAGAACCTAGAAAGGACTGCCCTTCTGCATCCACCCTGTTACTGGGTTTTCGTAAAAAGTAGTAGTATCCTGGTCCATTACCCCATTGAATTCAAAATAATTATTAGGTTTTCAGGTTGCAATGTAGGTTACTAACTAAAGAAATTAATTTATTAGGTTTTTTTAAATAAAAAAGATATCTAGGAGTATATTACCAATTAAAATTTAAATTAATAAAAGAATCTAAATAATAATAATCCTTCTCCGTGTCGAAATATTGTGCTAAGGACATATCACATTTAGTGTCTTAAGTATGCGGACTTTAACATTTTTTTATACATAATTTAACAAATAAATTTTGGTTGGTGAAGTGCTCTAAGATTCGCTATGTCTCATGCTCGACTAACAAACCCAGTGACTGACAAAGTCCTCAATCAACTAACTTTTGACCAAACCTGGCAATCAAACAGCTTGCTTGAACAATAAAACGACTAAAAGGCGAACAAAATAAGCAGGAAATGCGACATAACAAAAAAAGGGAATAATATAACAACATAAGTGGGACCCTCAGTCCCCCAAAAGCCACAAAACCCCCTATTTGAATCTAAGTTCAGATAAAAAATCCCCGACTGTGACAGACACAAAACCCAGTAAAATTAGGTCAGAACTACAGTCAGGACCTGGTTTCTCGTGCAGTACCAAAAACCTCAGTACAACGTCGAAAATCACTAAGTCTAAGCATGTTCGTAAACCCAGAATTCCCAAAAAACCAACAAAAAAATGACAGAAGATTTGGGCCCCACAAGAGAGAGGAGTGTGGGGCGCCCAAAAACCGACAAGGGTGAGCAGCCCGGGCGACTACCCCAGGCGAGGGTGAACCCCCCCCCCCTTTTTGTCACGTGGGATCCCGTGCTGCTGCTGCCTCCCGCAACACAGAACCCGGGCAGGGAAATACAATGAGCGATAATTACAATTAGAAATCAAGACTTAACTTTGAGCACTGAAAAATATATATAAATGTTACATCCTCCCAAAATAAATATAACTAAGTCAAATAATAAAAAAAAGAAATTTTTTTTTCGTTTTAGTATTATCGCAAATATATCAATAAAAATTTAATATAAACAGGAAATATACAGTGACCCTTTCAGGGGTCACAATATCCATCAAGATGATGGAATGCAGGTCTTTAAACCATGAAAAGTGAGGGTATTTTTGCCTGGGGTTGGCTACATTATCAGGTACGTAGAAAAAAAATAACGTCCTAAAACTCATGTAAAATTTCGCTCCTCAACACTTGTTCCCCGATGACCCAAGCTGCTTCCAAGCTAAAAGAACAAAAAGTTCACACGTTTAAAGAAATCACTCGCCATATGAAAAGTAAAGCTTTAAAAGACTGGTGAAGATTGAAATAAAAACATGAAATCAAGGAGAATAAACCCAAGTTGAATTTTTTAAAAGGAAAGCTTTTAACCTTATCTTTTAAAAAACAGGAGCAGAGGCTTTTACTTACGTTGCGTGGGAGCTGTGAGTCAAGTGATTCCCATTTTTCGGAGCCCCATAGTCACCTTTCCGGTGGAGAAAAGGGGGGGGGGGGCGATAGTGGAAGCTAGCGACCCTACAAACCCAGCACCCGGGCAATCAAACATCGTCACCATAACTCGCTCGCTAGTCCTATTTTTTGAACTTTTTCCCCCTCAATTATATTGTTTTCTGAGGCCTTTAATTTTGGTTGTTTTCCCCGCCTGGAGTCTCGCAGTGTGTTGGGTGGACACACTGTCTGGCTTTTCAATGCCCACTGAAAGGGGGAAGACACGGAGTAGTCTCTGTCTTGACAGATTGAGGATGGGTATAGGGGGGCGAGTACTGTAAAAAGGGGAAACGAGTTTTTCACTGTAGCTTTTTCTCTTTTTTACTATTATCTTTGTGTTCTAATTGTTGGGGAAGTTATAGATCCATCCCCAAATTTTGCCCGCTATTCCTTTATCACGCATTTTGTGCCTGTCACAACGTGGTCACACTTGTCGAAGGCTTTTCAAAGTCTGGTTATTACATCTGCATTTTGTTTACCCCTCTAAAGCACCAACCCCTTTTTATAGCGATCCTTAGCTTTTGTCCTGTAATTTTTGTTTTTGGTGATAGGATAATATCAAGATTTTTTAAACCCCCAAGTTTTGGGTCCCCTTCATAATTGATTTAGACTGTCAACCCTTAGCTGGTAAGAGCTTTTAGAACACTGAGTCAAAAGGGGCTTTAGATCCATCTTTCTTTACTGATGGGGGAAAGCTTTGTCTTTAAATACCACACTAAAAAATTATTTACTAGACTTTCCGGAGCCTTCAAACTGCCTAAAAGAAAGTGAAAAACTCGGCAAAAACTATAAATTTTTCCATGGAGGGGAAAGAATCCTTGAAACCCAAAAGGTAAGGATACAGTGCTAATGGTTTTAATGCCGAAGCTACTAAGTATTCCAGAAATTAGTTCTATAACTGTGATGCTTCAACCATATCTTATGCAGGGGTTTGTGATTTCTTGTAGATTATAGCATTAATATCTTTACGGATTTCCCGGGCTTCCCCCTTTCTCTAGATCTTTCCTTCTCTCCTCTGTGAGTGACTTTTTGAAAGTACGCACTTACAAACCTTTGGGCTATGTTAGCTCGGACACAAGGCTGTCCCCGTGTGGAGAAAAGAAATTAGTCTCCCCAGCTTTGCAGTCTGCGCCTCCAATATAATACTGTACTAGGATGTTAAAATCAAATTATTGCCTTTACTTTAGATAACTAACCCCAACAAAAGTACATCCCCCACCAGCCTTTTGTAACTAAACCCTTTAATTTAACATTCGAATCATTTAATGATAAATACAAGAAATAAAGATGATACAAAGGCATTTACTACCGTAAAAAGGAAAAGCCCCTGACTTGGAGCACAGAAACATGTTAAAAATGACTGGGAAAAATGTTGGAACCGGGGATGAGACGGATATCCGGGAGTTTAAAATTTTAATTTCAAAACGTTTTTTGAGAAAAAATCTGCAAAATTTTCAAGGATCCAAGAATTGTTCTCGGTCGTACTTACGCTTGGAGAAAGGCTAGAAGACTGTACGAGGCTAAGTGACTTTTGTTGTCTCCTACGTCTCATTTGCAGAAATAGAAACGAAGAACAGTGCACAACTTTCAGGGAACCGTGACTATTAGAGCTTTCAACATCGGAAAGATGAGGGAGGTTTATTGCATTGTTTTAAAACTAAGGTTACAAAAACACCTATTTACTCCCGATCAGCGAGAACAACTGTTATTTTCCCAAAAAACGGCACAAACATCAAAATTTGGGTCAAAAATATGTCTCATCTATGTCATTTTTCATAGAATGACTCAAGTTTGGTAATATTTGTAAAAATACAAAACGTTGAAAGGAGCGAGTGGCCAATCAAAAAATAAAACCCCAAATTTAGTGTATTATTTTATTCCCCCTTTTATTTCATAAAAAAAATCAATTATTTTTTTTTATATTAGCGAATTTATTTTCATTAATAAATCACTTATGTCTGTAAAAGAAAAAAAAAAGGTCAAAATTACGCAAATAATTTAGCCAAAAGCATTTTATTGTTTTGGGTTTTTAATTTTCAGTGTTAAGAAAAATATTTATTATTGTAGAAAATTATAATAAAAGTTTTTTTTCTGTTTTATAAGAAAAAAATGTTTCTGGGGGCATAAACTAGTGCTACTGATACAAAGTTATAAGGGTTTTTAAATAGTTGGAAATAATGTTTGCTAGAAAGGAAAGTAATATATCATAGGGTCCTTTTTTAACTAGTTTCTGAAGGGGAGAGAGAGAGAGAGAGAAGAGAGAGGGAAAAGGGAGAGAGCGAGAGAGAGAGAGAGAGAGGAGAAGAGAACAGAGAGCGAGAGAAGAGAGAGACAGCAGACAAACCGACAGAGACGAAGAAGACAGACAGAAGAAGACAGAAGAAGCGAACGAAGAGAGAGAGAGAGAGAGAGAGAGAGGCAAGAGAGAGAGGAGAGAGAGGAAGAGAAGAGAGAGAGAGAGGAGGCAGACAGAAGACAGGACAGAGACAGAGAGAAGGGGCAAGGCAGAAGAGAGAGAGAAGAGCAGACAGAGAGAGAGACAGAGGACAGAGAGAGAGAGACAGAGGAACAGCAAGGCAAGGGAGGGTTTCGTGTGCTTTTCTAAAAGCGTTCATGCACAGACATTGATGTTGCCACCCCCCCACACATCTTGAAATGATGTTCTTCAAGCTCTGTATAAAAAACGTACCTCTGTCTACTGTGCAATGTACAGACCCCAGTGCAACATGGGGCCCTTCAATTTAATGGAAAATATGCTCCCTTTTGCTACAAAACAACTGCAAATTTATAATGTTGGGACCTCAACCAGCACCTTTACAGAGGGATTTGTGACCTTCTTGCAGGGTTTACAGAGAAACTTTTTGATTTCCCCCAACCCTACTCGGCTCCCCCCTTGACCCCGTAGTGGTGATCTGGAGAAGGCAAGTCCTTGTCAACCCCCCGGTACGTTGGATGTTGACCCAAGGGTGGTTTTTCGACATTAAGATCCCAACAGAAAGAGGTGAGGGGTCCACACGCACAACCCGGGTATGGAAAAGAGGGAATTGGCCCGCCCTTTGCTCTGGCTCGCCACCAACCCATTGGAAGCTCTTCTCCAAGGGGGTGTTTTACAACCCCAAATAAAGCCTTCACTGGACACACCTTAATCTACAACAAAACACATTTTCCCACCGGCAAAATGTGACGAAACCTACAGATCACCTTGGGTTTTGGGTTTCGTTTTAGAGGGGGCTGCTACTGTAATACAAAGCATGGCGAAGGGGATTGCTAAATGGGGGGTGGACCTAAAAAAATTGCATCAGGTTGGGGAGGGTCCAAAACCCGTGGTCCCCGGGCAAGACAACAAGGTTACTGCCTGATGAAATTATTCACCCCTAAATCGACAGGAGGGGCACCTCTACTATATCAAGAGAAGGGGGCCCCTTTGCTGAACACTTTGCACCCAAAACAAGTTCCTGACCCGCAAGGGGCCCCCCCTTTGGGTAGCGCAAAAACGTGTCAAAACTGTCATGTGACAATAAGGCAGGAGGGGGTGCATTTCCTTCTTAAACGTGGACCAAGAAAAGGGTTGGGCCCCGACATTTGACCCAAGAAGTTGCAGACCCCCTAGCACACCCCTAAACCCCATCTTTAGCACTGCCTAGTACAGGTAAATGACCCCCTTTTATGGAAAAAGGCAAATGTAGTCCCGTTCACAAAAAGAAGAGGAGCAAAATCCAACTACAGACCCGGTCACTTTGTCAAACACTGGTAAGATCCCTTTAGCAATAATCTCAAGACAAAAAAAGTTTTTTGATACCCTCATACTTTTGACGCAATTGGATTCCCAAAATCAGCTGTGTGGTGCACTGGACATTTCTGGCGCTTTGACCGGGTGTGGCACCAGGGGCCCCTTAGCAAAAATTCAAGCACTGGGAATTGCAGGCTTACGTTGTTCCTCAGTGATTACCTTCATGGTAGATCTCTAAGTGGTATTCTCAATGGGAAAGAATCAGCAAGAATCCTATTGGGCAAGTGTTCCCCAAGGAAGCTGCTGGGCATTGTTTTGGAATGTTACTTCAACGTTCTTTATCTCATCCCAGAATCACATGCATAGCAGACGAGTACACGACATTTACTTATCCAAGAAAGAAAGCCAGTGCTCTAAGCTACACAATCACCCCTGAAGCGTATCAGCTTGGGAAAAGATGGCAATAACATTTGACCCGAGAAAAACCCAAAAGATGATCGTCTCAGGCACCATATGGTAATGCTGGGGAGTATAAGGATGAATGGGGGGTGTTTGGGACTGGAGAAGAAGTTGAAATTTCCCGGGGGAAATTTGACTCCAAACTAACCCTGAAGAACCAGTTGTAATCTTTAAACAAGGGAGCCAGGAAGCTTACAGCACTTTCCCCCATCTGCATTGTTGACAAGGGGGGTTGCAACATCCCTTTCGAGGCACAATACGCTCACACCTTGGTAAGCCCACTTTCTGGGGTTTTCCCCCCCCCCTCTCATCGCGATGTTGACAGAGTAGAGAAAAGGCACGACTGTCACTTCGCCCGGACCCCTCCGGTAGATCTGTCATTCAGCAGAGCCTTCAACAAAAAGGGGTTGTGGGGGCCTTACTTTATGTAAAGGCCAATATTGTCAAAATACCACACTGGGGGCCCTTTTGAGGACAGCGGAAACAAGCTTTTATGCCACAAGACGGGCAGAAAGCGCAACTTCACTCTGGCTGTGCCCTTCTCCAGAACATCACTCCATCTGAGATCATACATACCCCGGATGACTCGAGTAGGAACACATTTGTTCAGCATAATGATGTCAACGAGATAAAGTCAGTTGATCAAATGAAATGCTGGCCCACAGATGGCTCCAACTTCAATTTCCCGTTCCCTACTTGTATGTCTCATAACAATAAAAATGCTTTCAAATGAGCTGTTGTAGGTAAAAAGCTCTTAGCTTGCCAATAAAGTTAGGAATCCTTAACCTGTAAATAGCTGTCAATAAAGCTAGGGATCCTTAACCTTTTCAAACCCCGTGTAAAAAAAAAAAAAAAAAAAAAAAAAAAAAAAAAAAAAAAGAAGACAGAGAGAGAGAGAAGAGAGAGAGAGAAAAGAGAGAAGGGGAGAGAGAGAGAGAGAGAGAGAGAGAGAGAGAGAGGGGACAGAGAGAGGGCAGAGAGAGACAGAGAGAGACAGAGACAAAGACAGAGAGAGACAGAGAGAGGCAGACAGACATACAGAGAGAGAGAGAGAGAGAGACAGAGAGAGGCAGACAGACATACAGAGAGAGAGAGAGAGAGAGAGAGAGAGAGAGAGGCAGACAGACATACAGAGAGATTGTTTTTCTAAATATATAACTGTCATTGCGAATGCGTGTCTTATATCAATATTTTTCCCCCGGAATACAGTATTACTCACACAAGCTACATAATAAATACTCTCCTTGTCTTGTCACTGTCTTGCTAAATAATACAACAAAAAGCTTGAAGAAAGTGCTGATCTTCACATACAAAATGATGCACCAGAAGACCAAAATACAAATCCTTTCACTTTCTTCAGTTGCAGTAAATCATTCTTATCCTTTTAAATAAAAAACACAACTTCTCCTGTGCTATTATTCCAGAGTTTCCTCGCTCTGCCGTGTTCCAACCGCAGCTTTTCATGGTAGCTAATATTTTCTTGCCCCCATTTCAGCTCTATATATAATCCTAACACTCGTATTTCACCACACACAACCTTCTGTTCTTATCTCTAACTCAGCCGACCAAGGTTTTACGAATGAATGCCTCGTAAATTCAGTCAGGGAGGGAGAGATGTTGCCTTAGTTTACTGTCTTAGAGTTGATACAGTAAATACTTCATCTTGTTTCAAAACACAGCCTAGTCTATGGTCATGATAACTCACATGATCGTAATAGCGGGATTACAAGCAAACCACGGAACGGGTGTGGATTGAATCCATTGGGAATGACTCCTACAACTCCAGAACAGTACGTAGCCACTGGGACAGCTGGCTACCATAAGATTCATCCAACTAGGTAATTTTTTTTTATGCACCATAGGGAAGTTAGCATGGACCGCCACTGTAACAATAAACGCAGGATTTTACAGATGATTCTCCCACTGGCCTGGCTGTGTTGAACTCTAGCTCAAGTCCCCTCAACGCCACTATCATGACTCAAGAAATCGAGTATAAAAACTTAACTACTTTAATGAATGTTATTATAGCCAGCTGGTGGAGTGGCTTACGCAGTGACCTGGGGTTTTAAGACTCACTCGCCATGGGTTCAATCCCTGCTCGTTCCTGGGATTGTTTGCAATCGTGTTTTTACGATTTCGTGAGTCGTGACGGCCCCTTTGAACTAGTGTTCACCACAGGCACACTGGTACGAGATTCATAAGAACATAAGAAAGAAGGAGCACTGCAACAGGCCTATTAGCAAGTCACTGCTACACTGCTACAAGCCTACTGGCCCAAGCTAAGAAGGTCTAACTCACACCAACACATGTACTTGTCTAACCTATTTTTACAGGTACTAAAGGTTTTAGCTTCGATAAAGTTACTTGGAATTTGTTCAACTCATCCACAACTCTACTACCCATCCAAAGTTTATATATATATATATATATATATATATATATATATATATATATATATATATATTATCCTTTCTAAATCTAAATTTTTCCAACTTGAACGCACTGTTGCTAGGCCTATTTTCGATAAATATTTTAACACTGTATATACATCCCCTTTATTTATTCCTATTTTTTTTAGTTATTCGCATAAATCATATCCCCCCCATTTCCACGCCTTTCTAGAGAGTGCAGATTTAATATACCCAGTTTATCCTCGTAGAAAAGATTTCTGATAAATGAAATTTTGTCATTTTTCTCTGTAAAAACTTGCATTTGTGGTCAGAGTGGAACACATGCTAACTTCCCTCTGATGTACAGAAATATACCTAGATCGAGGAGCCTGTAGACAGGTGGCCCGGTGGTTTACGCACTGGTCTGCAGTTTTCGACTCACTTGCCATGGTTCAAACCCCACCCGTTCCTTAGTTTGCAAGTCTAGGGTATTTGCACAAACACACGTGCACTTATATATTCACACATGTGCACTCACACAAACATTCGCTGTTAAGTAGCAACAGGTTAATTGTTCATGTTAGCTGTAGTAACAGAAACACATTTTCAGATATAAATATAATAAAATTATTATTATATATTTCTTAACTCATTAGCAGTTTCCCACCGAGGCAGGGTGACCCGAAGAAAAGAAGATACACTTTCATCATCATTCACTCCATCATTATCTTGCAAGAGGCGCGTAAAACACGACAGTTAAAAATGCAACATATCTAAACCAATTCTTCAGAGCACAGGCAATGTACTTTTCACCTCCAGGACTCGAGTCCGCCCTACCGGTTTCCCTTCCTCAAAACCAGCAAGGAGCGCCAGATAAGATTCCTGAACCCATAACCTGTTACTACTGACGTAAGTCTGGTCACATCAAGGATACCAGCACCAAACTAAGTAAAGGTGTTATACTAGTGGAAAGGCCATACCACAACCTCTGGGGAAAATGAATATGTTTCTTGACTCCACATATTAACGGGAAATAGATGTCTGCATGACAATTTTTTATAGTAATAGTCAAAGTTTCTCTAAGAAACATGATAGTTCCGTTGAAACATTCACCTTAAGGATCCTCTGGCTTATTGCTCCCTATTACAAATAGGAGTTCTTCCAGTTTTTGAGGAGACATCTACAAACTACTCAGTGCTGTTAGAAGCTGAGAATTTTCATTGAAAGCCAGTACTACACTGGGCATTTAGCCGTACGTGTGTCTGAGGTTTTCCCCCATGAAAAATGCTTTGTTCCTTAGCAACAATGGAAAACATTCTAGATGAAGTCCAGAGCCTATCATAACAGAAGCCTCTTCTTCAGTGTTGCCAATAACGTGGGTATTATCCAAACGAAAGTCTGAAGACAATGCTGACTTTGGAGGACTGCGATCTAGGGCTAGACAATTTATTTAACGAAGAAATTTGGACAGGGCCTCGTAAATGGCAAGTCCTCGATGAAGCCTTCCTATTCCAGTGTCGCAGGATTTTCAGACGCTGTTTCCATACCCTAAGACTCATCTTTCGAGAAGAGCTACGAAGGGAACTGTATTTGGCTCACGCTCTTAAAGCTGCAGTTCTTAAACTCAACTCTAGTCACCTTACTAAATATATCATAAGTGTTCACCTACTATTTAGAGCGGCTACTGGTAAGGAGGTAGTTGGAGTGTTAAAATAAGTTAGGCTTGTAGTACCAAAGAAATTCAGACCTCAGGTATTGAAAGTAGCTCATAATTCGTCCTTAGGAGGACATTTAAGTGTCACTAAATCATTGTATTGGATATTGGAGTATTTTGATCGGCCAGGTATTAGACAAGAGGTGCGAAATTACATCTGATCCCGTCGTATCAACAAGTCAGTAAACCCTGACATTACATTAAACTCACACCATTTCGCCCCATACCGAGGATGGAGACGCCCACACACACTCACCCACACATACGCCCACTCACAAACATTCACACAAAAACCAATAGGATTTTGATGAGCATGAGAGAGGAGACGGAGGAGAAGCAAGAGACTACATAATAGGAACACTTCAGTCTGGAGGTCACAAGGTGGTAATTGCAGTGATGTATAACCCACGACACAACAGAAGGAGGCCAAGGCAAGATTATGATGAGAGTTACAGAGCGTTGGTTGACACACTGACTGAAGTGGCCACAAGGGTGGTACACTTCAATCACAAAGAAATTGACTGGGAGAACTTGGAGCAACAGGGAAGGCCATAAACGCCTGAGGGCTAGAATGATGCAGGTGGTACTGGAAAACATCATGTACCAACATATAAGGGACACTACCAGAAAGAGAGGAGAGGATGAACCAGCAAGACTGGACCTAATATTCATCTTGAATAGTGCAGATATTGAGGACATCACAAATGAAAGACTCTTCGGGGCCAGTGATCACGTGGTTCTAAACAACGAATATGTATTAGAGTTACAAGTGGAGAGGGAAGTAGGAAGGGCAATACGAATTAAGTCAAACTACGAGAGAGGGGACTACAGAGGCTTGAAAAATTTCCTGCACAGTGTTCAGTGGGACAGAGAACTGACAGGGAATTCAGTAAATGAGATGATGGAATATGTGACAACAATATGCAAGGCAGTTGAGGAGAGGTTTGTACCCAAGGGTAACAGAAATAACGAGAAAGCCAGGATGAGCCCTTGGTTCACTAACGACCCAGAAGAATAAGGAGAGCAGCCATAGAGCAAGAAATGAATATGCACAGGTAAGAAGGGAGGTCCAGTGACAATATGAAAATGACATAGCGGCGAAAGCCAAATCTGACCCGAAGCTGTTGTACAGCCACATCAGAAGGAAAACAAGAGTCAAGGACCTGGTAATCAGGCTGAGGAAGGAGGAGAGATCACAAGAAACGACCGCGAAGTATGTGAGGAGCTCAACACGATATTCAAAGAAGTGTTCACAGAGGAGACAGAAAGGACTCCGGAAAGAGAGAGAGGTAGGGTACACCAAGTGTTGGACACAATACATACAACTGAGGAAAAAGTGAAGAGGCTGCTAAATAAGCTAGATACCTCAAAGGCGACGGGCTGGATGACATCTCTCCATTGGTCCTGAAAGAGGAAGCAGAGGCACTATGTGTACCACTAACAACAATCTTCAACACATCTGTCGAAACAGTACGACTACCTGAGGTATGGAAGCCAGCAAATGTAGCCCAAGTTTTTAAAAAAGGAGACAGACACGAAGCATTAAACCACAGACCAGTGTCACTGACCTGTATAGTATGCAAAGTTATTTAGACGATTATCAGGAGAAGAGTGGTGGAGGACATAGAAAGGAATGAGCTTATCAACGACAACCAGAACAATTTCAGGGATGGGAAATCCTGTGTCACAAACCTACTGGAATTCTATGACAGGATGACAGCATTAAGACAGGAGAGAGAGAGAAGGGTGGGTAGACTGCATTTTCTTGGACTGTAAGAAGGCTTTTGACACAGTTCCACATAAGAGATTACTACATAAGCTGGAGGACCAAACAGGAATAACAGGGAAGGCACTGAAGTAGATCGGGAATACCTATTGGGAAGCCATCAGCGAGTCATGGTACGTGATGAAGTGTCAGAGGGGGCGCCTGTGACGAGTGGGATTTCACTGGGGTCAGTCCTAGGACTGGTGCTGTTTCTGGTATATGTGAACGACATGACGGAAGAAGTAAACTCAGAAGTGTCCCTGTTTGCAGATGATGTGAAGTTGATGAAAATAATTCAGTCGAACGAGGACCAGAGAGAACTTCAAAGGGATCTGGACAGGCTGCAGCCCTAGTCTAGAAACTGGCTCCTGGAATTCAACCCCCATCAAGTACCAAGTCATGAAGACTGGGGAAGGGCAAAGAAGACACCGCAGACGGAGTACAGTCTTGGGAGGCTAGACACTACAAACCTCACTCAAGGAAAAGGATCTTGGGGTGAGTATAACATAGGGCACAACTCATGAGATGCACATCAACAAAATAATTGCTGCAACATATGGGCGGCTAGCAAACCTAAGAATAGCATTCCATCTCAATAACGAATCGTTCAGGACCCTGTACACCGTATATATCAGGCCTATATTGGAGTATGCAGCCCCAATTTGGTACCCACACCTATCCAGGAATGTAAGGAAATTAGAGAAAGTGTAAAAGTTTTGCAACGAGTTTAGTCCCGGAGCTAAGGGACATGTACTACGAGGAGATGTGAAGGTAAATCGACCTGACGACGCTGGACAACAGGAGAGATAGAAGGGATATGATAAAGACATATAAAATACTGAGAGGAATTGACAAGGTGGACAGAGACAGGATGTTCCAGGGATGGGATTCAGCAACAAGGGGACACAAATGGAAGTTGAAGACTCAGATGAATCACAGGGATGTTAGGAAGTATTGCTTCAGTCACAGAGTTGTCAGGAAGTGGGAGAGTCTGGGAAGAGATGTAGTTAAGGCAGGATCCATACATAGCTTTAAGAAGAGGTATGATAAAGCTCATGGAGCAGGAAGAGTGACCTAGTAGCGACCAGTGAAGAGGCGGAGCCAGAAGCTGTGACTCAACCCCTGCAACCACAACTAGGTAAAAACTAGGTACGTGCAAATGCACACGTACACATACCCACCCACACTCTTTCCTATACACACATGCACACGCACACATGCTGCCCACTATGTTACCATAACACAATTAAGACTGGAGCTACACCTGGTGTAGCCCGTACTACACTAATGACCAAACTCAATTTTCTTGATTCACGGGACGACCAACCTCATCCTACCACCAACACCCTTGATCAAGAACACCAGCACATAACATCCACATTTCGACCCCAATTCCTCGCTCCAAGATTCCCTCAATTTCTCTTGATTCAATACCACCGTTCTACTATTACTACTACTACTGCTATTATTAATACTACTACTACTAATGCTACTATTAATACTAGCATTATACAAAAGTAATAATTAATAAATTTCATGATCATACTTTTAAATACTTATAAAATATATATATATATATATATTTCAAAGGGGTGTATAATATACATGTTAAATAAATTTTTCAAACGTTGTAACAAATCTAAGTATGGTAAGTAAAATTAAGTATTAGTCTATATATTTTACTTACAAAAATGTATGCATAACATTACGCACTTTGGCTGCCTACTACATACATACCAGTGTTTGTTTTTAATGTGTAATGATAGTTTTACCGTCTATAAAATGTTTACGTTTGATTGTATGGAATAACTCAGAGATATAACTGGAAAGGTTTAATATTAATATATTTTGTTGTTTGTACAAGATTTTTTTTGACACGTGTAGATGTGTGATGTCTGGACAGATTGCCCAATACTTATCCAGTTTAATATTCTAAAAAGAGATTGTGAGAAGAAAGTGAGACAGAGGAGCTTCTGTTAAGATGTGTGGCATGCAAAGAGTACGTAACCTTTATTCGGTGCATGTACACACCCTCATTAAAAGGCTACCTCCCCAACCAGCGAACCGGGTGCTAAGGGTCGGACGATGGGGTCCCGCCGTCAGATCAGTACCTAGGTTCAGCCAATGAGAAGGCTGGTCTGGCAATTATGGAGGTGGATTGGTCACCACTCACGTTTCCACCCTTGTCATTTCCATTATATAGCTATTTGAAAACGGTTGTCCATGCTGTCTCCAGGCTGTGTCTTTGCGTATTGATTTACCGTGTGGTACTCACATATTTCCAACTGTATATAGCGTACATACTTGTAAATACTTATAATCGCACTTGGTAAAGGAAAATATATTTCAAAGTCATTCATATGTGTTTGTTCTGCTCCTTGCTCACCTTTACACCCAGGATAACAGGCCTTATTGTGCCTGGGTTGTAATGAGATGCTGATGGTTATAATTAAATAACCAATAAAGCATAAATTTTACCATATTAAATTTTTAATTCATTTCATCTTTGTAGAAATACAAATGTGGGAAGAATAAATTGCTTTTGATGCACATACACTTGGTGAATGAGAAATATCTAATTAATAAAGTGATGGTGAAGGGAAAAAATATATCGAGCTTATATTGGAGAGCTTTATGAGATTAAATTTTCTTGTGTAGAACATAATGTGTTTGAGACTGAGTCACTTAGTGAATGTCTCGAACTGAGCATCTAATCAGAAAACTGTTGTTGAATGAAAAAAACATAATCGTACGTTGAAAAAAATGACGATCTTTGAAGGGGAATCATTAATGAAATAAAGTTTCTTGGGAAGAAGACATTGTTTTTGAGGTAGATTATTATTATTATAATCAAGGGGGAAGCACTAAACCCATAGGATTATACAGTGCTTGGGGGAGGGATGGAAGGTATTCAGGTTTAACTCAAGGAACTGGAGCACAGATCCAGTTCCCTAGATCAAGAGCCCCTCACCAGCATCAAGGAACCTTCCTTGAAGGGTGCCAGGTGTGGCACATGTGTCTAATTCTTCATCTTGGTAGGTAAGACACATAGGCAACATTTAGGCAACTTTATTCTGAAACGTTTCGCCTACACAGTAGGCTTCTTCAGTCGAGTACAGAAAGAAGGCAAGAGCAGTAGAGATGTGAAGACGATGTAATCAGTCCATCACCCTTGAAGATGTAGATTCATCTTGTAGATATTAAACACCAATCATGTACAATTTGCTTATGCAAATACTTCGTCATGTCGTGTACTGTGCTACATCGTAATTAGTTAGTTAGTTAAAGATTAGCCGGTATTCTCCCGGCCCGGGCCTTTTCCAAGTGGTGGCCCGGCCTTGGCTCCCTCTTTAGGGAGTGTCTGAGACCTAAGTCTCCCATGGGAGGAGGCACAAGTACCTCCTCATCTTTGGGACCAACTGTCCCCAGGCCTAGCCACATGCTAGGCCTCTCTGGTCTGCCATCCCCACCCCAAGGGGGCTAATGGGAATGACAGTCTTATGAGCTAAAGGCTCGGACTCAGGCACCTACCCTACCTTAGAAGGGTCAGGCATGGTGTCGATCGCTACATCGTAATATTATGTATTGTCTTACCATAAGATTCCACTGATGTAGTGGGTAATATCATGTATAATTATTTGTATGTAAAAAAACATAAACTAGGATTTTTTTATTGTTTACCACAACTTGAATTGTTACCACGTTTATAAAATAGATTTTGTTTATCTTAATAATTATATTAGTGTTTTATGTGTATAAAACATCTCAAATAAAACTTTGTATACAAATCTTTGTTACACCATACACACTAAGAATGTCTGTATGCCACAGCAGTGCTCAGGGTACACCACAGAGATTTACCCTAAACCTTAGGAACTTACCAAAATTCTTCTTGTTTGCCTGCCACCCCATGAAGGCCAGGAGCTACACCTTAAAAACTTACTAGCGCTGAATAATGCACAATTATAGTCTAGATTAGACATACATAATACATAACTGCATTAATATCGTAGTTAGAGAATGGTGTGATTTGTAAGTTTTAATTAATGGTATAAAAAAAACGAAATGAGTAAATATTTGGGTATTCTGTGAAAATATGGAAATTATGATAAGGTAAATGGAGGTATTTGATTTTTTTCTTTCGAGGAACTGTAGGAGGAGAGTGCTGTCTTCTTCCAAGGAACTGAGGTATGGTGTAAGAATAGTTAATATCGACCCAAGGAATTGGAGATGGATGATCTTAGATGATTAGGTTGAAAGGATTTTGTTGCAAGGAATTGAGGTCATTAGGTGGATGTTATATGCTGGTGTTCTTAATCCAGGGAATTGGAGTTGGGTCGCCTAAGATGAGAGAGGGCTTGTATAGAAGTATTTACAAGAAATGATGAGCATCACCATGGTGAATTTTACCGAGTTTACGGTCAAGTGTGAATTAACTGGCCCTCGGCATGCTGGTGTAACAAGTACTGTTATACCAGCATGCCGAGGCTTTGTGACTCTGAAGTGAAAGTGTTAGACATCCCAGGAGGGTGTGACTTAAACGAATTTGATATATAAATGAGGATGAATGTTATCTTTCAGTTAGGTGTGTGAGAGAGACTTGTGTTTTTAAATATGAGGTCTTTGCGTGAGAGGGAAACTCTTGTGTATAAATAATGACCATATTTTGCTTATTTTAGGGATTGGGTGCTAGGATATGAATGAGTTTGCATTATACCATTACTTACAATACTTATTGTCTCACAGGTTCTCCGGTGAAGTGTAAGTGTGATGTTTCTATAAATGTGAGGTACTTGTGAGAGGAGGAGTCCTGTGTACAAGTGCTTGCCATATATTACGAACACAGGTAATATATGGCGTGTAAGACCTGATCGTAATGAATATTGGAGCAAACAAACTCAGCAGTAGACTATAATGTATATATTGCCTTCACCCACTATATACAGGTATGTACACTATGTTCAGATAGAGTAATAAGTGTACACAACAGTGACAGATGGCAAAGCAGAAGCCAGAGAGTGCACCGTACTCAACCAGCGGGTAGGCAAGTCTGCCAGTGCTTACTGCAAGTGAACCATGTTGCTTCAGCTTTGGTGGGCTTGCCTGTGATTGGTCAATGAACCAAGGCATTGATTTTATGACGGGTGCCCTATCGATCGTTAAACCCTTAGCACCCCGTTTGCTAGTTGGGAGTGTGACATACTCCGAAGAAATTGTAACAAACTCTTTGCATGCCACACCATATTATGTTTATCAATATGGGACCGGGAGCTGTGTTTTGTGTGAGTTTCCTGCATACCCCAGCTTCAAAAACATATTCTGTAACAATAACTGGGTGATGTGTGGAAGTCATGCTGAGGTACTCTCTGGGAGTCAGTGTGCGTGTGAGAGTCAGTCTTGTGTATGCTTACATACCACTCCTAAAAAATTACTTTCTTTTAAATCAAAGAGATTTTTAATGTATGTCTTACTGTACGCTTTTTAGCACTCATTTATATATTTTTTGCATACAAACCCGACTCACCTTATGCAATAATGAATTAGAGTCGAGATTAGAGTGAGAGCGCTGTACTCCTTATGAGCAAATGAGGTAGAGACCCAGAGAGAGAGAGAGAGAGAGAGAGAGAGAGGAGAGAGAGAGAGAGAGAGAGAGAGAGAGAGAGAGAGAGAGAGAGAGAGAGAGAGAGAGAGGGGAGAGAGAGAGAGAGAGAGAGAGAGAGAGAGAGAGAGAGAGAGAGAGAGAGAGAGAGAGAATACTGCTAACATTTCATTATATAAATTTTAAACGTCTATGAAAATTGTAAATATAAGTTGGGTTAAGCCAGGGAAAAGTTTGACTCAAGGAAATGTAGTGAAGATAATCTCATGGAGCAACCAGAAGCTTATCTGGCAAAATATATGTCGCGAAAAATTTCTAACCACAGTAGACCACTCAGCCGGAGACCATTCAGCCAGAGACCACTCAGCCAGAGACTACTCAGCCAGGGACCACTCAGCCGGAGACCATTCAACCAGAGACCACTCAGCCAGAGACTACTCAGCCAGGGACCACTCAGCCGGAGACCATTCAGCCAGAGACCACTCAGCCAGAGACTACTCAGCCAGGGACCACTCAGCCGGAGACCATTCAGCCAGAGACCACTCAGCCAGAGACTACTCAGCCAGGGACCACTCAGCCGGAGACCATTCAGCCAGAGACCACTCAGCCAGAGACTACTCAGCCAGGGACCACTCAGCCGGAGACCATTCAGCCAGAGACCACTCAGCCAGAGACTACTCAGCCAGGGACCACTCAGCCGGAGACCATTCAGCCAGAGACCACTCAGCCAGAGACTACTCAGCCAGGGACCACTCAGCCAGAGGCCACTAACCCCGAGACCACTAACCCCGAGACCACTAACCCCGAGACCACTAACCCCGAGACCACTAACCTAGAGACCACTAACCCCGAGACCACTAACCCCGAGACCACTAACCCCGAGACCACTAACCCCGAGACCACTCACCCAGAGACCACTCACCCAGAGACCACTCACCCAGAGACCACTCACCCAGAGACCACTCACCCAGAGACCACTCACCCAGAGACCACTCACCCAGAGACCACTCACCCAGAGACTACTCAGCCAGGGACCACTCAGCCAGAGACCATTCAGCCAGAGACCATTCAGCCAGAGACCACTCACCCAGAGACTACTCAGCCAGGGACCACTCAACCAGAGACCACTCAGCCGGAGACCACTCACCCAGAGACAACTCAGCCAGAGACCACTCAGCCAGGGACCACTCAGCCAGAGACCACTCAGCCAGAGACTACTCAGCCAGGGACCACTCAGCCAGAGACCACTCAGCCAGAGACTACTCAGCCAGGGACCACTCAGCCAGAGACTACTCAGCCAGTGACCACTCAGCCAGAGACTATTCAGCCAGGGACCACTCAGCCAGAGACCACTCAGCCGGAGACCACTCACCCAGAGACCACTCAGCCAGAGACTACTCAGCCAGGGACCACTCAGCCAGAGACTATTCAGCCAGGGACCACTCAGCCAGAGACCACTCAGCCAGAGACCACTCAGCCAGAGACCACTCAGCCAGAGACCACTCAGCCAGAGACCACTCAGCCAGAGACTACTCAGCCAGGGACCACTCAGCCAGGGACCACTCAGCCAGAGACCACTCAGCCAGAGACTACTCAGCCAGAGACCACTCAGCCAGAGACCACTCAGCCAGAGACCACTCAGCCAGAGACTACTCAGCCAGGGACCACTCAGCCAGGGACCACTCAGCCAGAGACTACTCAGCCAGAGACCACTCAGCCGGAGACCACTCAGCCAGAGACCACTCAGCCAGAGACCACTCAGCCAGAGACCACTCAGCCAGAGACCAGTAACCCCGAGATCACTAACCCAGAGACCACACAGTCAGAGATCACTCAGCCAGGGACCACTCACCCAGAGACCACTCACCCAGAGACCACTCACCCAGAGACCACTCACCCAGAGACCACTCACCCGGAGACCACTCACCCAGAGACCACTCACCCAGAGACCACTCACCCAGAGACCACTCACCCAGAGATCGCTCACCCAGAGACCGCTCACCCAGAGACCACTCACCCAGAGACCACTCACCCAGAGACCACTCACCCAGAGACCACTCACCCAGAGACCACTCACCCAGAGAACACTCACCCAGAGAACACTCACCCAGAGAACACTCACCCAGAGAACACTCACCCAGAGAACACTCACCCAGAGAACACTCACCCAGAGAACACTCACCCAGAGAACACTCACCCAGAGAACACTCACCCAGAGAACACTCACCCAGAGAACACTCAGCCAGAGAACACTCACCCAGAGAACACTCAGCCAGAGAACACTCAGCCAGACAACACCCACATACCCCTTAGCTCTGGGACTAGTCTTGTTGCAAAGCTTTGCACTTTCTACAGGGTCCTTACGTGTTTGGCTAGGTGTGAGTTCCAAACTCGTACCGCCGCATACTCCAATATGGGGCTAACGTACCCAGTGTACAGGGTCCTGAGCGGTTCCTTATTAATTAACAAGATGTCAGAATGCTCTTCTTTGGTTTGTTAGGCGCCCATATGCTGCAGCAGTTATTTGGTTGAAGTGTGCCTCAGGAGAAGTGCCTAGTGTTATGCTCCCCCCAAGATCTTTTTCCTGGCCATCTAGATTGTACTCCATCAACGGTCTTCTTTGCCCTTCCCAGTATTTGCCCTTCCCAATATTCTGGACCAGGGCCACAGCCTGTCCAGATCCCTTTGTAGTTCTGCTTGGTCCTCGTCCGATTGAAATCTCATCAATTTCCCATCATCTGCAAACAGGGACACTTCGGAGTCTAATTCTTCCTTCATGTCGTTCACAAATACCAGAAACAGGACCAGTCCTAGGACTGCCCCCTGTGGAACCCCACTCATTACAGGCGTCCACTCTGACACCTCAGCACGTACCATGATTTGCTGCTGTCTTCCTGACAGGTATTCCCTGATCCATTGTAGTGCCTTTCCTGTTGTCTTGCCTGGTACTCCAGTATTTGCACTAATCTCTTGTGTAGAACTCTGTCAAAAGCCTTCTTACAGTCCAAGAAAATGCAATCTACCCACCCCTCTCTCTCTTGTTTTACTGCTGTCACCCTGTCATAGAGCTCCAGTAGGTCTGTGACACAGGATTTTCTGTCCGTGAAAGTGTGTTGGCTGTTGGTGATAAGTTCTTTCCTTTTTAGGTGTTCCACCACTCTTCTCCTGATAATCTTCTCCATGACTTTGCATACTATACATGTCAGTGACACTGGTCTATAGTTTAGTGCTTCTTGGCTGCCTCCTCTTTTTAAAAATTGGGACTACATTTACTGTCTTCCATACCTCAGGTAATCTCCTTGTTTTGACAGATGTGTTGAATATTGTTAGGGGTGCACATAGTGCCTCTGCTCCCTCTTTCAGGACCCATGGAGAGATGTTATCCGGCCCCATCGCCTTTGAGGTATCTAGCTCACTCAGCAGCCTCTTCACTTTTTCCTCGGTTGCATGTATTGTGTCCAGAACCCTTCAGGGGGCAAGCCAGACCAAAATGCGAATTCGAAATTGATTTCATGTGAGTGGATAGAGCCGCTCCATGTAAGGTTAAGGAGTCCATATAAATGGAGTTGTAAAAGTTACGTGTGGAGCAATTGCAGATAAACAAAGTCCAAGTAAACTCGGACCTGCCCATTAGACGTAGAACAATTTAAAATGTTGCAAGTTTGCAAATGTTAAAAAAAGTAACTTTTTTTAAATTTATTATACAAGTAAACAATATAAAAAACATAAATGGAACTTGTTTAAAACACCTTGTAAGGATTAAAAAAATAGAAATAGGAACTAGTTATCAACAATGACACATTGCAATGGGAAACAACTTTCAATTGAAATATTCCTGATTTTCCTGAGAAAGAACAATCATTCTACATCACTAATTTTTGCAATAAAACTTTATGAAGCAATTTCTATCCTTCTTGATGCATAGATTTACTTTGCATGTGACACAGGAAAATGAGGATGTGACATGATTATTCTTTTTGCTACAATACTTGCATGTAAGCAGCTTACCTAGCACTGGTCAGTGACCTAGCTGTCTATCCAACCTCACACTGTCATCTGGCCTTTCTGCACATTGGAACTGAAATCCAAATGGGAATTCCAAGTTTGACAATTCATCACTACTGTCAACCAAAGAAGTACATCTACTTGAGAAGCAAGATCATCATGAAGATCTTCATCAGGGTACTCCTCCACCATAATTCCATTCTTCTTGTTGTCCAATTTCTGCTTTTTGGATGGTGGCCTAACTTCCTCCTCCTCATCTGTTGACCACTCTAGAGCATCTGGTGGCAAGTATTCATCACCACTGTCCACCAATTGCAGCTCATCTGGGTCTTGATCTGAGTCACTTTCATCCCAAACACAGGCAAATTTCGACTTATCCTTGGAGGACTCACCATAGAACAATTTCTGATTGATCTGGAAGGACAATACAAACGTTCTGTACACACCCAGACCACTACTGAAATCATACATTCACTACAAAATTTTATGGAAATATTTATATACTGAAAGTTGAAAAAAGCACCTAAAGTGGAAGGTGAGAGTGTGCTTCACAGCGGCTTTATATATATGTATCAAAATATAGCTAAACTATTCATTTATGCACTAGACACACACATCAGTACTTAATGACATTGTAGAGGTTGAAATGCAAGAGTATATGAGAAGAACTCGACGGAAAAAACATGTCTGGGCGATGCCAAGCTAGAAGCGTAAACATTTTGCTCTCTCGACCATTGGGAAGCAAGGAGATGCCATCGCCACTTAGCTGGAGCAACTCAGGGAAGGCTTCTAAATGGTCAGAAATAGAGAACGGGAACCCAGATGCACGTGGGGAGTAGGACATGCGCAAAAAACATGCGTTCAGGTCCGAGAGTGCTTGGACCTGTCCCTTTAAGGGTTTTAATGGTGTACCCAACATCTCTGTGTTTCCAAAGTCCCATCTGTCTCCTCTGTGAACACATCTTTAAATCTCATGTTGAGTTCCTCACATACTTCATGGTCGTTTCTTGTGATCTCTCCTCCTACCTTCCTTAGCCTGATTACCTGGTCCTTGACTTTGTTTTCCTCCCGATGTGGCTGTACAACAGCTTCACGTCAGATTTGGCTTTCGCCGCTAAGTCATTTTCATATTGTTGTTGTGCCTCCCTTCTTACCTGTGCTTATACATTTCTGGCTCTAGAACTGCTCTCTTTATTCTTCTGGGTCCTTTGCCTTTGTGAGGGAAAAGTTCAATAGATAGGAGTAGCGAGGGAATATATAGTAACAATAGTTTCATTGCCGGCTACTTGTTAAGGTAGGGTAAGTCCAGCTCCCGCTATTCCGGCCTTTTTTTCCCCTCCCCGAAAGTGATAGTTTGCTTGCCGGCTGCTTGTTAATGTAGGGTCAGTCTAACTCCCACTATCCCTTCCCCTCCCCTCCCCCCCCCCCCCCCCCCCCCCCGAAAGGTGACGTGTGGGGCTCTGGTCAAACAGTAAATCACTCGACTCACAACTCCCAACACTACTGTAAGTACATGCCTGCCTTATATTCTAGTGGATTTATTGGTTGAAAGCTTCACTTTGGACCAATAATAAACTTAGTCTTTTCAGCCTTGCTCTAAGTTGACTGTTGTAATAATCACCACGTCTTTTAGATATTGTACTTATCATGGAGAGTGATTTCTTAAGCAGTGGGTAACCTGTCCATCTTTTCAGCCTGGATGACAGAGAGGGTCACCTGTCAATCAACGAGGAAAACTGACGGAGACGTCCCATATTGGATTTGTTTGCCTGTGCACTTGTATGAAGAATCAGAACATAACCCCTCATTACAGCAGTCAAGAACCTGATCTCCTGTCATCGGGAAAGATTACTTACGGCCACTAGAACGAGCCAGTGGGTTGTCACCAACAACTGCTACCCCCCCCTTCCCCATCATCAGCAACGGCTACGATTTCAACAACACAGTGTCACCAACACCAGACACCCAAGTTTTAAATTAGCGTTGAATTCAGTTATCATTTATATTTTTTTCATTTTTCATTTTCTTTAATGTAGGATTAATATTTCATAATCAAGTGTTTTATATTTTATATTTTCTATATAATAAAGTGTTTATGTTTATCTGTTATTATTTCTTTTTCTATTCATTAATTTTCCTGAGGAGGAGCCAGCCTGGGTAATACTGTCTGAAGTTGTTACAGGGCTGAGTAAGCCTTCACAAGTGGCGACCTTGCCAGGATCAACTCTACTGAAACAAGATTCAACTCCATCTCGAATCTACCATTGGAACTTCAACGCCGCATACCACAGACGGTTACCACCAGCCATGAGTAATCATTCTCTATGGTAGGACTACAGTACAGGTATTTAAAAGATTTGGTGATTGTTATAGTCTCAATTTATTGTAAGTCAAGTCAGGCAGGATATAATATTTAATTCTGCCACCTTTTGGAGCTTGAAACACTTTGGAGGATTAGACTCTAGGGACCCGAGATTTTCCAGTGACAATTTGTTTCATTGAGCTCTTTATTATATCAAGGGAACTGTCGTAGGACACTCTTGATTTGTTGGTGAGAAGATTGGATGGTCAAGGGACCCCATTTTACTTACTGTTTGCTCGGAGCCGGCATAGAACCCTTCGTTTTCATTAATACATATTGTTTAATTGAAGTTGGGATCGAGCACTCTGATTTATTTACAGTTTGAGCGGAGCAGGAATTGAACCCTCCGTTTTCTTTAATACCCGTTTCATTTTCCACTGGTAGTTTAAGTTATTCTTGCAAATATGGAGGAATACCAGTTTTGGATGAACCCTGGAAGTAAGTTAGGAATAACAGGGAAAAATGTAGAATCTTTCATTAGTGCTAAAATCCAGGAAAGACTTGAAAGAGAGAGAATAGAAAGAGAAAGAAAAGACAAAAAAGGAGCGTGATAGACTTGATCGTGAGGAGAGAGCTAAAGTACGTGAAGAACAAGTTAAATTAAAGGAACTTGAGGAAAGAGCAAAGGACAGAGAATATGAGTTAAGGGAGAGAGAAAAGGATCGCGAGTTCGAACAAGCTCGCCTTGAATTAGAGAATAAAAAGTTAACTTTCTCACAACAGCAATTAGATGAAGGAGTAATGGAACAACGTGCAGCTAGTGCACATATTCCAACATCTAATTTACCTCCCTTCACAGAGGGGAAGACATAACTTCATACATTATCAGGTTTGAAAATACCGCTACCCTCTGTGAATGGCCTGCTGACACCTGGGCTACCAGGTTAGGAAATGTTATTTTCGGTACAGTTTTGAAAACTATGCAACTTTGTCGCACGAATCTTTGTAATTTAACCTAATGAAGAAGGAAAACCCTTTAAAAGCATATCAAAAAACCACAATTCTTACGGTTTGATTCGCTGCCGGATGGGTAGAGTGGGGACGTGTATCCCCCCCCTTAGTTTCCCAGACGAGTAATCATCAACGACATGGCGCCAGGTGTTCCAGGAGAGTGAATACTGTGGGCATTAAACTTATTGGGGGGTTTTAAACCTACGTCATCGATGTGTTATTGCCCAAAATTATACGGGGAAAATATGGCATCAGGACGAGGTTTTTTGGGAAGGGCACTGACGGTGTATAAAAAATTTTCGTGAAAGGAAAAATGCTAAAGTATACGGGGTTTGGTTGATCGTTACCAGATGTCAGATTACTGAACACCGGAGTGAGGGTCAATTTTGATTGATGTATCACGACATTTTCGGGGGTTTAAAGCTCCGCAACGTGTTTTTTGAGGCTGTGAGGTGATATTCGAAATGTTTTCGAACTTTATGGAACGTACATTGGCCAACCTGGCAAATGGGTAAAAAAGGTTTAACGGGTTTTCCCGAGGTTCTTTTAATCTCAAGGAACTTAGGCTCCTTACCCGTATGTATACTCGAAGAGTTTAAACCCGGGTAAGGTAGGTATGGGGGCAGAGGGTACGTGCGACTGTGTGGCAAATTTTGACCATAGGGCGGCAGACTGTGCAAGCGGAGTATGGCTCCTGGGCCGGAAGGGGGCGGACCCCCTGCGCATGAGCACCCGATCCCAAAGGAAGAACGGGGGCAAGGAGGGGGGCTGGTCGATGGGAGTGAAGAGGAGGGGCCCCTTCCAGTGGAAACGGAAGAAGTGGTGCCCATAAATCCCCTGGCCCATCAACAGGGGCTCCGGGGCCGGGAAGGGGGCGGAAAAACCTGCCATGGCCCCCCAATGCTAAGAAGAAGGGTGAAAGGAGGAGGGTTTTGGTGCATGTGGAGTAAAGTGGTGGTGGCCCCTCGGGGGAATGGGAAGAAGTGGTGATCCATGAATCACCGGGCCCCATAACAGTACAGTTTAAAGTGAGGGGTACAGGAGGGCGCAGCGGGAAGGCATTGGGGGGGTTTGGGGGAGAGGGTGTACAGGCTAGTTACAGTCTACGGGGTGGAGAGTTACAGCAACAAGCCCCGGGATAGGGTAGAAGTGGTGTGGGGAAGGGGAGGATCGGTGGCACCTGTGGGGACGTGCGAGTGCCATGGGGGGGGATGGAGGCGGTTTTAAGGGGGGGGTAGAGGTGGAAGTCCATCGTGTGGCTCCCAGGACTCCGATAGGAAACTGAGGGAGCTACAAGGAAAGGGCGCGCGTCAGATTGGGAAACGATGTTCTGACACCGGCGCAAAGGCCGGGGGGAAAAAAGACAGGGGGTTCGGGTACCCAGAGTGACCTGCGAGAGGGCCACAACAAAAGGGGGGGGGGGATGGTTGGGAAGGGGGGGGAAACTGTGGCAAAGGACAGTCCAGGGAAAGTCTAAAAGGGGAAAAATCTTGACATGAGGGGGGGAAGGAAATTAAGCTGGCTCAGGTGTGAAACAATAAATATTAAGGGTTTGTGTGATGGTTTTAAAAACGGAGTCTTCAGGATGTTTTTGAATAGGTATAAGGTTGAGTAGTTTTTGGGGCAGACCAATTTAAGTTTGGTGTGATTTAGGTCCCTGGGTATCGGCTTTGGTGTTGCCGTCTGGCGTTTAAAAGGGGGAGTGGGTGTGTTGTCAGGGAGGGGGGCCCCGTTGTATTGATAGGAAAAGGGGGGGGGGGGGGGAGGTTTACGTGGGGAAGGGATGGTGGATGGGAGAGAAGTGGGTTTGGGGGTTGTGTATCCCCCAGAAAAAGTGACGTGAAAGTGAAGATGGATTTTGTGCGGGGGACCGTGATTCCCTACGACTTTCCCGTTGCCCCCAAATTGGGGGGGGGTTTGGGAATGTGTAATTAAAAAGACGCGGGGAACCAGAGGAGGGGATTTTTTCCCATTTTGGGGGGGCCTCTTAGAGATTTCAGTTACGGATGCTTTCGGGGGAGGTTTTGGGGGAGGGTGGAACATACTTTTAAAAAGGGGATAGCGGTCTTTGGACGGTTATATTTATCTGGAGGGTTTTGGTAGAGTCTTTTAAACTTAGAAGGTGTCTTCCCTCAAGGGCGGTATTAGTGGGGTGGGTGGGATGCTTTGGCTCGTAGGCAGGGAAGTTTTTGGAAAATGAACACGATGGGTTTTTGGGGGGTAGGGGGGGGGGGCGTTTGCAATATTTTGGGAAAAGCTCTGTGCCCACAGAAGAACGAGGAAGACGTGGGGGATGGTGGGATATTTTGGAAGTTTCGAATATTTTTTTTTTATGTAGGGAGGGGGAAAGCATTAACAATTGCGGTATGGTTTGTCAAATTTCTTAGAATTAGATTACGGAATTGTTACGAGGGGGGGGCGGGGGCCGGGGTTGTACCCGGTGGAGGATTACAAGTTTAAGGGAAAATACGGGATTTTCAAAAAGAACGTTTTTGCAGCGTACGGGTACGGCGGGGTTAGACGAAGTACCTGGGGCGACAAGCCTTTATTTTGTGGCTGCGAGGACAGAAGGTCGACAGCGAACGACTACAAAACCAGGGGTTTTCATCATATCTTTGTGGGGGGTTTTTTGAAGGGTGGGATTAAAGGGGCCCAAGGGGTGAGTGCTATGCAAAAATGGTTTGAGGATTCGGGAAAAGTAGTGGGGGGGGATGGTGAGGTTCTTGGGAAAGGGATGTAGTATGTCCGTTCAAACTGGGAGGAGTGATCGGGAAAGGCACTGGGGGGGGGTCATTTAGGAGGGGGGAAAAAGGGGGGCCCCTTTTGGGCATGAAGAAGGGAAGGCACCCGGGATCGATGGTTTTCCTAGGAAATTTTTTTTTTACAAACACTGGGGTCTGTTAGGGGGTTTCTATAAGGGTTTAAAGAAACCATGAAAGACGGGGGTAAGATGGGAGAATCTCAGGCAACGGGGGTGGTGGTGTTGGTCCCCAAAAGGGGAAACACGGGTACCCTTTGGGGTTATCGAGCCTTTCAGCTTTGTGTGATTATAAATTTTTTGCGAAAATTCTTGGGAATCGGCTTAAATGTTTGTGGGGAGGGTCGTGTTTGAGTCTCAGTTTGGTTTACCCGGGAGGTCAATGAGCGTGGGCCCCGGGATTTCAAGGGTTCCTGGAGGACATGGAAAGGGAAAGAGGGGGCGTTGGTGGGTTGGGGTTGGCAAGGGGCTTAAAGATAGGGGGAAAGAAAGCTTTTAGGGTATTCTCCACGACAGGGGGTTTTGGGAAGAAATCGGGGGGGGGGGGGATCGCTGTACCAAAAGCGAAAGGGAAGGGGCAAATCAAGGGGGGTGTGGGGGGGGGGTGTAAAATGGAGCGGGGGTCTTGGCGGGATTCCTTTATCACAAATTGTTTTCTGTGTTAGGATTTCCCTTTTTTGGATGGTGGGGATCTCTAAGGGCCGGGGGGAGGGGTGGTGAGCTGAACCCCTGGCCGGTTTGGTGGGCATTTATGATCCACTATTTTGGGAAGTGGGAGACACGGTTAGGACTTTTGGGGGAAGTTGTACACATTTTGGGAAGCTACTGGGATGAAAGGGAAATTGGAAAAGTCAATGATCATGGGGTGGGAAGTGGGCAGAGAGATTAGAGGGGGAGTGATGTTTGCAGCGGGGGCCGGGAGTCTGAAAATTGCGGTGTCATGTTGAGGCTGACCCGAGTGCTGAAGGGTTTGCAATTCGAATAGGATGGTGGAAAAGGTTCAGCGACGGTTGGGAATCGCGACCTCACCCTTTAAACCCCTTTGGGAGGTGTAATTGTCTCAAGTATTAATTAGTAAAGTCTGGGTTTTTTTCGGCTGTGATCCGTTTAAACAGGAACGGCGATCACAGTATTCTTAGAATGGTGTTCAAATTTTTGTGGGGTTCAGGGTGCAACTGGGTTTCGAAGGGAGGGTTATGACTTGCCGGGATGTAAAGGGGGGGGTTGGGTTTGTTGGCTTTAGAAAGCGCGTGAAATGTGTGTTTATTAAGAGGGAAGTGATGAGTGCAGGTGGATGGAGGGAGGGTCAGCTAGATAAGGTACATGCTCACCTGAGGAAATGGTATGGAGGGGCGGAAATGAAGGAATGCGAGACAGTGTTACGCGCCTTAATGTTAGCCAGGGAACCAGGAAAAGTAAAGGTGGGAACGTTGTGTAAATTGTTAGAGAGACATGTAGTGGCGCCGGTTGAAGGGATCTACCCCATGTATGCATGGGATGTAATATGGCGAAGGTTTAGTAAATTAAGGATACGACCTAGGGCGCGTGAGGTTATGTACCGTTTCCTGCATGGGATTTTGCCAACGGGAGCGATGCTCCGAGACAGGAGGGTTATTGAGGGTGGGGGGTGTGGCAGATGCAGTGGGGAAGAGACTGCGTATCATGTCGTCTATTTTTGTGAAGGTTTGGAGTGCATCAGGGTATGGATGCGTAAGGTAGTGGTGAGGGTGGGGGGCCAAGGTGTGGCGGTATTGCGAGCGTTGAGTCTTGATATGAGTGGTGTGGAGGAGAGTGTGGTAAGAGGTTTAGCATATGTCATCGTGGACTACATATATGTTTTATGGGGTATGAGGGGGAAGGTGGGTGGGGATGTGCTGAGAAGAGGGACTTTGGCGGCGACGTTTTTATCGAACTTTGTGTCGCAACAGAGACATTTTTGGGAAAGGTGGGAAGAGTATTTTTCTGAAGGTTATAGAGGACTAACAATAGGGATTTTATTGGCGTTAAAAGGGGGCTTTAACTGCCGGGGTGAGTGGGTTGGTAAAAGGGGGGGGGGTTCAGGGGATTTCAACGGGCTCACCTCCTTGGGAATGCAGTGATGTGGTTGGGTGTGATTGGAGGTACTAGTGTGTGACCAGATGAGAGGTTGTGCAAGATAAGTTTTGCTTAGTTCCCTTGATGGGGAAGGTGTAAGGAGAAGATTAAATATATAACATGTATTAATGTATAACCTATAAATTATATAACATGTATATTTCTGTGGTAGCGTATTATGTTCCACTTACACTGGTATTGCAATTGAATTTGAATTTTCTTGAGAGGGTTTTCCTTTCACTATTTCCTTGAAGAACTGAGTTATTTTTGTTTTATTGTAACGTGGGCCAGCATCAGTTTTGGTAGTAATTACCTATTATTATTGTTCTTATTTAAGGTATTGTAATTTTGGTAGTCCTGTACCATTCATGGTTGTAAATAATGCTTCCTCAAGTGACATGTGTCATAATAATCCTAAATTGAGGATAATTAATGTCATGATTATTCAGGTTGGTGATAGGGTTAGTTTTCAATGTGTGTGTGTGAGGGGGGGGATGATGGGTCACCTGTGTTGCAGCACAGGTTTCTTAATAAGGCATATTGTAGGTCTGGTGTATTTGTTGAGGGAGGTATTATGGGTGATTGTCATTAAGCTTGGAGCATTATTGTGTTGAGGTTGTAATTTTAGGAGTTTTATTAATAGCCATTTTGTGGCCTTTGTTATTATAACTTTATTCCTTCTTAAATTGTGATATGTTATAAAAACTTGTATATAGTAGACTGGCAGATGTTGCCTGGATTGTTTTGTGTTTATATATTGATTTACTGATGTTGTCCTTGATCATTTTTTGTATATGTACCTATTAATATCTGTACATGAAGTTTTTAAATAAAATATAAAAAAAAAAAAAAAAAAAAAAAATTCTTACAGGAAAGATTTCAGGTATGCCACCTTACAGCCTGGCCAGAACTTTCAGCAGTTACAGGCAACACTCTTTCGTTTGTTCGACTTTTGGAAAGAGAGTTGGGAATTGATCGCAGTTATGAAGAACTTGAGACTTCGTGTTGCTGACCAGTTCCTCACGCTCTTCCCCATCAGTACAACATTCACAGAGAACGAAACCTGTTTTAAATGAGAAGTTCGGGGCGCTGACCTGATGTGAGGCTCACAATTCCTATAAACCCAAAAAGGGATCGAACCCTAGGGGAAAGGGGTTTAATCAACCTTAAGAAATCAAAGCCTCTATGGAAAGTAAAAATGATTCTTTTATCCTGTTTGTCATTTGTGTGTGTTAAAGGACATAAACGTCCAGATGTCCCTAAGAAGGTTCAAAAGTTGGAAGATGTTTTAAAGACTGTAATGACCAAAACCCTTCTGTTCAGGGAAAAGTTAATGGACTTAATTACTACCTTTTACGAACACTGGATGCACTTTTATAGTCTTTTTGATAACTGTTCCAATCTTAAAGAAACCCTTCTTCCTTTACTTTCAGACTACTTTTGGCCCCAAAGACCTTTTCCTACCTCCTTTTTTACATTAGGGGCTAAATGGTTCACAGGTTGGTTGAAACCGTACTAGTCCCCTCACTTCTTGCCCGCACTATAGTAATTAAAAGGTGCCCTTCTTTTCCTTCTGGGTTTTACCTTTCTTTTACCAAAAATGGATATAAGTTTTCGATCCTCTTCCTTAGAGTCAGAGGACCCCCCCGAAAGTTCAGTGGACAATTCCGCGTATTCATGTGGGATTAAAAACCGGATGCTACCTCGAAGCGGGGGTAGGATCACCCTTCACTTTTTTAGAAAAAAGTGAAGATATCACCTCCGATCCATAAATGTCTTGACTAGGGGCAGAACCCAAAACCCAGGTTCTCCCACGCCTTTCCCTTTTATTTTCCCCGACTTAAGGGCCTTTTTATATATCAAAGGACTCTTTTGTCAATTTTTAAAAAATAATTTGCCCCTCTTTAAATTGCCTAATGCCGCTAAAAAAAATAAGTTTCCAAAGGAAAAACTTTTCATATAAATTTTTAATACACAAAGGTTCTTTTCAAGTCAGTATTCAAAATTTAAAATTTAGATGGATAGACTATTCCATCTTAGTTTTTCCAAGTCAAAGCAGAGAGACTGTTCTTAAAATGGCTCATGACCTGCCAGTGGCCGGACATTTCTCGCATCGTAAAACCTTAAATAAAATTAGGGAAACCTATTTTTGACCAAAAATGTCCTCAGATGTCACTACCTATTGTAGATCGTGTAAAGTTTGCCAACTGTCATCCTCCCGAGGTACCAGGCGAGTACCTATGGTCAAAATGCCAGTCTTTACGGTACCTTTTGAAAGAGTAGCTATGACATCGTTGGTCCTTTATCTCCACTTTCATCTGGGGGACATAGATATATATTAACATTAGTTGATTATGCTTCGAGTTTCCCTGAAGCCATACCCTTAAAGACCATAACTACTACAGAGGTGGCTGAAGCCCTTTTGTCCATCTTCTCCAGAGTGGGCATCCCTAGAGAAAATTTGTCTGACCGTGGGACACAATTCACATCTGACTTAATGCAACATTTATACCAACTTCTGGGAATGAAGCCTCTCTTCACCACACCCTATCATCCCAGCTGTAATGGGAGGATTGAGCACCAGCATTCGATTCTCAAGTCCATTTCAAGGAAACTTTGCTCCCTTAAACCTAAGGAGTGGCATCGTCACCTACCCTGTGCTTTGTTTGCCATGAGGGAAGTTCCCAGTGACTCTTTAGGGTTTTCGCCTTTTGAACTTCTCTATGGTAGACAGGCCAGAGGCCCATTGTCCATCCTTCATGACTTGTGGACTAATGAGAAGGTAAATGCTGAGGTTCAGTCTTCTTATAAGTTTCTCCTTGACCTTAGATCCAAACTTGAGGAGACCTCTGACATAGTTTCGAAAAACTTAAGCTTGTCAATGGACCACTACAAAACGTATTTTGATTCCAAAAGTCAGAGGAGAAGTTTTAAAGTAGGGGATGAAGTTCTGGTACTTTTGCCTATAAAGTCAAATAAATTATTAGTAGCATGGAAAGGTCCATATAAAGTATTAAAAATTTGTGGGAAAGTTGACTACCTCATAGAAGTCAAGGAGAAACCTAAGCTTTATCATATCAGCATCCTTAAGAAATATTACTGAAGAAATTCGGTTAACTGCCTTAATAACTTTGACTTAGTTTTTCCACACGAACTTGATAAGACAACTGAAGAATGTAAAGTGTGCGTAATTGACACCTCTAACTGAGACTATGATGAAGAACTACATGACTTGGTGACTCTTGACCACTCGGGCGCAACCAACATTAATGTTAATGAATCCTTGGATGACCATAAGAGACATGAACTACTTTAATGTGTAACTTTTCAGACGTCTTTACTGATATTCCAGGTGTTACCTCCACGGTAGTCCATAAGATTGACTTAGTGACGGACAATCCTATCAAACGAAAATTATTCCCAGTTCCAGTTCACCTTAGGGATGCATTTGACCGAGAGGTAGACAAATTATTAAAACTAAAGATCATTGAACCTTCAGTATCTTCATATTGTTCACCAGTAGTCATGGTTAAGAAGGAGGATAATTCATATAGACTTGCTATTGACTTCAGAGGCCTTAATGCTATAACTCGGTGGGATGCTGAGCCTATGCTCTTAATAGATAGCGATCTACAAAAATTTTATGACTCTTCCTTCTTTTCAGAGATTGATATTGCGCAGGCATATCATCAAGTAATGTTAGATCCTTCTTCTAAGCAGTACACCACTTTTCCTACACACCAAGGACTGATGCAATATAGAACTTTGCCCTTCGGTTTGGTAACTGCCTGTGCTACCTACGTGGGGACTAAAGAGAAAGGTTTTGGGGTAAAAATGCAAAATGTTTCAGTTTATTTTGATAACATTTACGTAATGACATCCACGTGGGGCAAAACATATCCAAACATTAACATCAGTTTTGCGTAGGGTTTGCTCACATGGCCTCACTGCCAAGCCGAAGAAATGCTTCCTTGGGTATAACAAGATTAGATATCTTGGACTGATACTTTCTAATAACTCTCTGCACCCCTCTCCCCAGTAAGTCAAAAGCTTTATTAGAATGTAAATTCCCCAAAACCAAAGAAGCTCATGTGTAGTTTCTTGGTTCTGTAAAATTTTTTTGCACGTTTATCCCGAAACCTTCTGATCTTACAGGCATCTTATCCGACTTCCTTGAATAGTCTGTAAGGAACCTCTTGAACTTTCCACGTAGCTCGGGAAAAGTTTAAAGAGATTAAAAGCATCTTTTCGAAAGACCCTATACTTAAAATTCCAGATATTAATAAAACATTTTTGCTTAAGAACTGATGCCTCCAATACTGGCTTAGGTGCGGTGTTACTACAATACCATGATGGTACTCCCTTTCCCCGTATGCTTCCTATGCCGGAAACTCCTTCCCACAGAAACAGATACTCACCATAGAAAAGGAGTATGTTGTGGGGTATCTCCAAACTTAATTTTATTTGCTGGGAAAAGAATTCATTTTAGAAAACGGACACAAACCTTTGATATACCAAAAAACTTTAAGGGAACCAACAGTCGCCTCTTGAGGTGGACATTGGCACTCCAGGCTTTTAAATTCCTATTGTGGGATATCAATGGTTCATCCAATTTATTTCTCTGACTGGGTTTAAATCGTGACAGTCAGTAGAAGATTTGTTGAATTACCGACTTCCTCATGTTAGATACTTTTTCCCCCGCTTATTCTTTTTATACTCCTTGACTATAGTCTTGGTATGGGGGAATGTGAGGGAAAAGTTCAATAGATAGGAGTAGCGAGGGGATATATAGTAACAATAGATTTCATTGCGGCTACTTGGTTTTAAGGTAGGGTAGTCAATCTCCAGCATTCCCGCCTTTTTTTTCCCCCACCCCTTAAAGTGATAGTTTTGCTGGGCTGCTTGTTAACGTAGTCAGTCTAAGCTCCCACTATCCCCCTTCCCCTCCCTCTCCCCCCCACTCCCCCCGAAAGGTGACGTGTGGGGCTCTCGTCAAACAGTAAATCACTCGACTCACAGCTCCCAACACTACTGTAGGACATGCCTCCTAGTATTCTAGTGGATTTATTGGGTTGAAAGCTTCACTTGGACTAATAATAAACTTAGTCTTTTCAGCTTGCTCTAAGTTGAACTGTTGTAATAATCACCCAACGTCTTTTAGGGATAGTACTTATCAATGGAGAGTGATTTCTAAGCATGGGGTAACTTGTCGACTTTTCCAGCTGGATGACAGAGAGGGTCACCTGTCAATCAACGAGGAAAACTGACGAGACGGACTAACGTCCTGGAGACGTCCCATAATTGGATTTACTTTCCTGTGCACTGGTATGAAGAAATCAGGACATACCCCCTCATGTAACAGTCGGTCAAGAACCTGATCTCCTGTCATCGGGAAAGATACTAACGGCACTAGAACGAGCCAGTGGGTTTGTCACCACAACGCTACCCCTCCCCCCCACTCCCTAAAAGCAGCATCGGCTACGATTTTCAACAACAACAGTGTCACCAACACCACACCCAAATTTTAAATTAGCGTTGAATTCAGTTATTTAGATTTTTCATGTTTCATTTTCTTTAATGTAGGAGTAATATTTTCATATTAAGTGTTTTATATTTTATATTTCTATATAATAAGTGTTTATGTTTATCAGTTTTATTATTGTTTTTTCTATCATAATTTTCCTGAGGAGGAGCCAGCTTTGGTATACTCGGTTCCTGAAGTTGTTACAGAGCAGAGTAAGCCTTCACAACCTTCTATAATTTTCCCTTCCCTACACACTTCATTTTGGCCTCATCCTGCACCTTGGGTTAACCATGGGCTCATTCTGGGTTTTTCATTATTCCTGTTACCCGTGGTAGAAACCTCTCTCAGTTCTTGCATATTGTTGTCACATATTCCATCATCGCGTTACTGACTTCCCTGCCAAGTTTCTCTCTCTCTCACTGAACCCTGCTCAGGAATTCTGCCCCACGTAGTCCCCTTTCTTGTAGTTTGGCTACATTCATGCAAAGCTCTCCTGACTGCCCCCTCCACTTGGAATTCTTCAAATGATCGCTGGCCCCAAAACGGTCTTTCATGTGTGATGTCCTCAATATCTCTGCACTACTCGAGGTGAATACTAGGTCCAGGCCGAGGTGCATCTCCTCCTCTGACTCTGTAGTGTCCTCTTATGTGTCGTTTCCTGAAGGTTTCCCTGTACTTTGTGGTTGAAAGTTACCCATGATCCTGAAATCATAAACAATATGCAGTTTAATGTGATCCTTATTGACAACGAATCGCCCCACACATTGGGCTTTTTCAAGTTACAAACATATCTACCTGGTGAAGTACGGGAGTATTTTAAGAACAGGTTCAGAATGTTGAGGTCAGGTGGAAGAATGCTGTAGCCGATGATCCACTGGGTGGGTTACAGAGTCTTGGGTAGATTGGCCAGGGGTATGGATAAGTTTGTTGGGTAGACCTTTTGCAGTGGTTCTATGTTCTTATGTGGGATAGCGATGAAGAAGTTTCTGGTATGTGGTTCAGCTATGTTATAGAACCTGTGTTCTGGTTGAAATTTGTTGGTTTATCGAGATAAGCGATGTTCCGGATTCTTCGGTATTGATTTGTTCTTCTGTGGGGGGGCGATAAGCTTGAGATTCCTGTAAGTTCATTAAATGGTTGTGTGAATTGGCGATGTGTACAAAGGCAATCCTTGTATCCGTCAGTCCGGCTGTGCGTTATTGATGTTCTGAAATTGCGTGTTTTGGAGGTCTCTGGATGTTTCGCCCTCGTATAATTTGTTGCAATCATTACAGGGATTATGTATACCCTCTGCAAGGATGAAGCCTGGCCAGTCTACTACTGTGATGTCCTTGACATGTCCGTGGTTGTTGAGGTAGATACTTGGAATGATGATTGAGGAAACGATGTTGGAAACATGTTTGGCACTGGAGTTTGTGGGGAGGACTATGTCTCTCTTCTCGGCAGTGTCTTCTCTGGTGTGTTGAAGATGTTTAACTGCCGCCGTCTGCAGTCTCTGATGAAGGATAGGATAGTGGAGTTAGAAAAATACTTGTTCAATTATAGTACATTTCTTCTCAAGGTAATCATTGCTGCAGATTCTGCGTGCCGCGCATGAAGAAGCCTATAATTTAAAAACACAACGTTTAGTTTTGGTGGTCGTGGTGAGAGTCAGAATGGAGAAGATCGTTTTTGGTGGTTGGTTTTCGATAGACTTTAAAACGAAGTTAATGGTCAGTTTGCAGAGACGAACATCAAGGAAAGGAAAGAGAGTTGTTGACTACTTCTTCAAGAGTGGCACTGGATTGAGGGCTCGACCTGGTTGAGCTTTGTCTTGGAGAGCCTTGAACGTTGAAGCGGACCTGTGGAGTTATGATAGAATTGTCGTCAACATAAACGGAGCCAGGTGACAAGACGACGGAATAATGTGAGAAACGCTCGGCTTCCAGAATGTTCCATGTATACGTTCGCCAGGACGGCACTGAGTGGCGAAGCCCATGGGTAGCCACAGTCAGGTTTGAAAGAGGTGAGATTTTCGAAAGAAACACGTATAACAGTCGACACCTAGTTTTCAACGAGGTCGATGATGATTTCCGGCAGGAATAGGGAAGAGCAAGTGTAATTCGTCATTTTTTCTGAGCGGGATCGATGGCTTTGGTGTAGTAGGTACTGTTGGTGAATAGAAGTGCGTCCAAGGCTTGGAAAGTTTCTTGTTCCTGATGTTGAATGTTGCGAATGCGACTGAGAAATCACCTGAGTGTTTGAGATGTGGGACTGACAGTGCATTTGTTTTGTTTCATAGGGGTCGGTATTTTATACCATTTATTTCACCCATGTCAGTACTGTGCCCTACCACGAGCCCAGGGCCCCTTCACCCACTGTAAACCCCCCTTCTTTTACTCTCTCATCCCCTTTGCCTTGCCCCCTTTGCGTTCGTGGTGGTTATACATCACGCAATTCCACCTTTGGACCTCCAGACTGAAGCATTCCACCAGTAATCTTTCTTCTCCCCTGTCTTCTCCACTCTCAAACCCCATCGATTTATGACCACAGTGCCCTCCACATCGGTCCCTTTTTCTTCCTTACGAATTGATATCCCTTGGAAGATGGCATCTGTTATCATCCCTGAAGCGGGTTTCTGGGGGAAGCTATGATTCGTGAGCCTTTTTGCCCTTTTTGTGCCTTTCCCTCCCATTTATTGTTTTTCCCTCGCTTTGGGGTACCATACCTTCAGTTTTCTCCAACACGTTTTTTGGGTTTTCTGTGAGGGGGGGGAACCGGGGGCGTACAGGGTTTCTATAGCTAGTGTTGGGTGGGATCTGGGGGTGTGGATGAGGTTTTGTTGGGGAAATGTGTTTGGGTTTTGGGGGGTTTTCTGGGGATGGTCATATGTGCTTGCTCTGCGTCTGTCCGCTATGGTTTGTCCTTGCTGATTTGCCCTTTGTCTCTCTTCCTACTCCTTTCACTTTTGGTCCTCCCTATCTGTCATTCTTTTTGTTTTCGTCTCAGTCTAGGACACCCCTTGTATTCTGCCAATTCTTAAAACCGGGGTTTCACGGGAGGACTTTTCTGCTCTGTTTTGTCCTGAAAATCAGTTTGATCAGTCTTTTTCCCCCCTTTTCAATACCCTCAAATTCTCTAAAAATTTAAAAGCCCTTGGACTTTCCCCTCTTCATCATTTCAATCTACTTTCTCTCTTCCCCGTCTTTCAGTGTGTGTCACCCCCTCACTCTTCTGAACCCCAAAAAAACATGACTTGGCCCTCTCCTCCTCCCTTGCCTTTCCCTCTGTGACTCCGGGTTCCTGTCTAATATGCCAGTTTCCCCCTTTGTTTTTTTCCTTAGCTCTTGGTGCTTTTGTGCCACGCATTTGAGCTATCCCCTTCTCCATGAGAAGCGCTCTTCCCCCTTCACCCCTTGGCCCGCTTGGTAGGCTTTAGGCCCTTGTAAAAGTTATATCCCCTCCTGTTGGGCCCTCCCAGCTTCATATGCTGTGACTTCTCTGGTAAATACCCTTGTAACTCCTTCGCCTGTTTACGTCATTTCTAGGCCCCCTTAGCAGGGCTACCGGGCTCGACTTGACTCCCAATTCTTCTTCCCCTTTCCCCAAACCTCATTTCCATTTTCACAGAAAACTCTGCCCCCTTTTTTGTAGAAAGCTCCCCTTTTTTTCTCTCCCACCTTGTACCACCTTTTGCATGCCCCATCCACCCTCCCACCAAATTTATTCGTAGACCCCTGTACTGTTGCATAAAAGCCCATGCTTTTTGCCAGCTGATTCATGTTTCGCACTTGTTCGGGGCTGCCACCTGTGGGCCTCCTCAATGGGCATGCCATTTGAAACGGCATCACCCTCCTCTCCCCACTTTCTCAGTACCTTCATCAGTAAAAAAGGCCTACCCCCTCTCTCCCTTGGGGCACCCCCCACCGGCAATGACACAAACACACTCCCTGTGTACCCCCGCATTCAAATTTAAAAGAAAGAACCCCAAAAATTTTATCTTAACCCCATCTGAACAATGACGACTGACAAATAACCAAATTTTATAAACTTGGTAACAGCGTGTCTACGCAAGTGTATTGCCTGGAGAGAGGAAGAGAAAGAATTCCCTTTTATTTATCACCCCACCAAGAACATCCGCTCTCAACGAGTTATCGTGATGTCCGTCTGCATGTTTCAGCACCAAACGGTACATGCAGGATCCAGGCCGAAATTCCCGAATTTCTTCGAGAAAATAAGTGGTGTCCCGGGGTCTCCACCCACAGGGCCCACACTGTTTTTCAAGTCATTTGTTCAGGTCACTTGTTTTTTGGCGTTGTTTTTTTTTCCTCGCAGGGCATTTAGAAGTCAGGATGATTTGTGGTGATTTCGGCGTGTGATGTTTTTTCCCCGTTTTGGGGTGGTAAAGGGGGAAGGGAGGGGGGGGGAAGATAAGTGTGGTGGAGAGAGAGGGAAGACGGGGTAAAGTGAGAGGCAAGAGAAGGGGAGGAGAGGGGAAAGAGGAGATGGGGGAAAGGGCAGGATTACCTTCATGGGAGATCTCTAAAATGTATCCCCCATGAACGGGAAAAGAAGACATCCTATTGGGCAAGGGTTTCCCCAAGGGAAACTGCGGGTCCACTGTTATGAAAGTCACTTCAAAACCTTCTTTATCCTCCCAGAAAACACATGCATATGCAGACGACGTACATGACATTTACTTTCCAAGGAAAAAATGCCCCTGTCTAACCATCAATCACCCGCTGAAGCAATCGCTTGGGGAAATAGATGGAAGTAACATTTGCACCTGAGAAACCCCAAATGTGATAGTCTCAGGGACCTGGGAATGCTGGTGCAGTAGTAAGGATAATGGGGGGATGTTGGCCCTGGAGAAAAAGTTGTATCCTTGGGGGGGAAAATTTGACTCCAAACTAACCAAAGAACCATTTGTAAATCTTGCAAAAAAAAAGGGAGCCAGGAAGCTTTCGCACTTCGCCGTTTTCTCGCATCGTTGACAGTAGGGGTTGCAAGACCGTAGAGGCACAAGTAGCTACCCTTTAGTATGCTCCACTTTTTGGTTTCCTGCCCCCCCCTCTCATCTACACTGTTTGACAGGTAGGAACAGAGCAAGACGTCCATCCTTTGCCTGGACCCCTCCGGATAACCTTCATTTCAGCAGAGCCTTAACATAGAGGGATGTGGGGGGCCTTTCGTTTTGTACAAAGGCCAAATTTTCAAAATACCCAAAATTGGATCCCCTTAGGGACAGCGGAAACAAGCTTTTTAGCCCCAAGACGGGCAGAAAGCAGCAACTTCACTTGATAAATTTGACACTACAACTCTTTGGGGATCTTTATTGAGGGAAAAGTTTCGCCCCACGTGGGTTTTCATCCCAAAGTAGGAGAAATTGAAAAACAGGAGGAGAAAGAGGGAATCAGTCCCCAACCTTGAGTCGTTTGTTCAGTCCCCTCAAACTTGAATAGAATACATTTTATTCCTTCAAGTTTATGGACTGAACACATCGATCAAGGGTTTAGGGACTGTTTTAACCCCTTCTCCCCGTTTTTTTCAGTTTTCCTACGTATGGGGTGATAAGCCACTGTGTGGCGAAACGTTCCTCAATAAAGTACCCAAGAGTTGCATATGTGTTAATTTTTTAACATGCGGTCTCTGAACCTTCATCTACAAAACTTTCCCCTGGCTGTACCCTTTCCCGAAAATCACCCATTGGATCATACAACCCCGGATGACTCGAGTATGGAACCATTCGTACAGCTAAAAGAGTCAACAATAAAATCATTGATTAAATGAAAATTCTGGCCCACAATGGCCCAACTTTATCTTGTCCGTATTGTAGTCCATAACAAAAAAAAACTTTTAAAAGACGATTTGGGAAAACCCCTTACTTGCCCAAAAAAGTTGGATCCTTTAAACCCGTAATATAGCTGCAATAAAGCAGGGATGCTTAAAAATTGTCAAACCCGTGTAAAAAAAGGGGGAAAAAGGAAGGGGTGTGGAAGGGGTGAGAAAACAGAGAGGGAGAAAAGAGAGAGAAGAGAGAGAGAGAAAGGGAGAGGAGAGGAGAGAGAGAGAGAGAGAGAGAAAGAAAGATGGGAAAGAGAGAGATTAGGGGGCAAGGGGGGGGGAGAAAAGACTAGGGGGGGAGAAAGACTTAGGGACTAGAGGGGGAGAAGAAAGACCAGGGGGGGCCAGGGAGGATTTAGAGAGAGAAGGTTTGTGGGGGGGGGGGGACTCGGTTGAGGGGCCGTCTTTTGCTTTGGCCCAGAAATATCCTCCACACTTTCTGGCCTCATTGTTCTGAGTAAACATGCTAACAACAAATTATTGGAATACTAATATTGCCAAATAAATAAAATCCATAATTGTGTTGCTGCATGCAGCTTTTTCGTGGGTGTGTGCGTTGTGTGTTTGGGGGGTGGTTGTTTTGGTGTTGCGCGTGCGTTCACCTAATTGTGGTTGAGGGGTCGAGACCACTCCTGGCCCCTCCCTCTTCACTGACAGGGTTGGGGCATCTCTCTCTCTCTTCTGCCCCCTGACTTTGTCATCCCTGTCTTAGAGTATTAGGGTTTCCTGGTCCTTACGTCCCCTTTCCCTTGATGTGGCTGTTAACAGCTTCGGACGATTTGTTTTCGCTCTATACTTTTTCTTTATTGTCTTTGGGGGGCCTCCCTTCTTACTGGCTTTTCATTTCTGGCTCTACGATTTTCCTTTTTTCCCTCCTGGGTCCTTGCCTTCTACATTTCTTCCTTCCCCCCACCACACTTGGTTTTTGCCTTCCGCCCTTTGGGTGAACCATGGGGACACCCGGCTTTTTCATTTTCCTGTTCCCCTTGGGTAAAAACCTCTACTCCCCCCCTTAATTTTATGTTACATATTCCATCATCTCATTAACGGGCTTCCTTGTCATTTCCCGTCCCACTGAACCCTTCCCCGGGGTTCTCATTCCCTGTATTCCCCTTTTTTGTGTTTGGCTTCATTCGTCTGGCCTTCCCCGCTTTCCCTCCCTTGTACTCACTGTGTATTTAAAGTTTAAAAACCCAGATGCGGGCCCCAAGGGTCTTTTATTTGTGTCCTCGACTCCACTACCAAGTGAATACTGTTAGTCTTTCGGGGATCCCCTCCTCTCTTGTTTTATGTGTGAGTGCTCAATGTTTGCACAGTCCATGCACATGTGATTCACAGCTGACTTTGGCTGAGCTGGCTCAGAAAAACTTCTTAGGTGGCTAGTTTTTCCTTCTTCCCAAATACCTTTTCCTAGGTTCCTAGAAGTGGAGGTGTGTGTGTGTGTGTGTGGGTGTGTGTGTGGTGTTGTGTGTGTGTGTGTGTTGTGTGTGTGGGGGATGAGGTTTATGGAAAATAACCCCCCCCCCCACCCTTCCTTGGCCAAATTTTAAAGTTAAAGATAAACCCGGCTAAATATACTCTGCTTAACTCACCCACAATAATAAATCTATTAAATTTTAGTAAAAGCGTTTTCTCCCAAATTCTGAAGCTTCAGAGTTTGTGCCCAGTTTCCGAGCGAGATGCTGCTATTGCAACCCCCTGCAACCCCAACTAGATGAATAATACGTGCATCTGGCAGAGAAATGGTGGTGTCGTGGTTGCTTGCTGCCACTCCCTTGCTCTGTGTGTTTGTGTGTGTGTGTGGTGTGTGTGTGTGTGTGTGTGTGTGTGTGTGTGTGTGTGTGTGTGTGTGTGTGTGTGTGTGTGTGTGTATGTGTATGTGTGTGTGTATAAGAGTATGAGGGGGTACATGAAGCTTTCTAGTACTCCCTCCAGCATCCTGGCTCTCAAAGTCTCTTGTCCCTCATGTGGCTCCAGATTCTCTAAGTTTACTTATGGTTGAAATACCTCATGATGAGCAACTTTGTCCTGTTCTTGTGGGCCCTTCTGGCAATGAGTGTGTCCACCATCACACTCTTGCTCTCGTCATATTCCTGTTTGACCTCCTTGTATTCGGTGGCAGGTTGTACATCACTGGTACCCTCACTTTTGGGCCCTCAGTATGCAGTGCCCCTGGTAAGTATTTATCTGTTACCCCTCTGACTAGTCCTCTTGTCTCCTCAAAAGTCTGTTGGTTCTTGATGAGCAGTGCAACTCTTCCTTCCCTTCTGCACCCCCTCCCCCCACATCTTTCCTCAGGATCTGATGAGACGGGATGATTGCATATGCTATTTCTTTCCACTCACTCTGTCTCTGTGTTTGCTATGAAGTTCAGGGATGCCTTACCTGGAGTTTACCTGGAGAGGGTTTCGAGGGTCAACGCCCCTGAGGCACGTCTGAGACCAGACCTCATGGTGGATCAGGGTCTGATCAATCAGGCTATTACTGCTGGCCGCATGCAAGCTTTCATACGAACCACAGCACGGTTGGTCAGGTATTAACTTTACGGTCCTGTCCAGTGTCTTCTTGAAGACAGCCAGGGGTCTATTGGTAATCCCCTGCCGAGTCTACTGCTTTCATAGGGAGTGATTTTCGTGTGCAGGTTTGGTACCAATCCCTCCAGGACCTTCCAAGTGTATATTATCATGTATCTCTCTCGCCTGCGTTTGAGAGAATACAGATCAAGGACCTTCAACCGTTCCCAGTAGTTAAGGTGCCTTATCGTACTTATGTGTGCCGTAAAAGTTCTTTCTACACCCTCCAGGTCTGCAATGTCTCCAGCCTTGAAGGGGGCCGTTAGTGTACAGCAGTATTCCAGCCTAGAGAGCACAAGCGATATGAAGAGAATCATCATGGGGTTGGCATCGATAGTTTTGAAGGTTCTCATTATCCATTCTATCATTTTCCTAGCAGATGAAGTAGATACATTGTTGAGGTCTTTGTAGGCTAAATCTTCTGACATTATCACTCCCAGGTCATTCACATTACTTTTCCCCTCTGTTGTATGGTTAGAATTTGTCGTATACCCTGATACATTTTTAATTCCTTCAAGTTTCCCAAATCTGAGTAGTTGAAATTTCTCCTCGTTGAACTTCATATTGTTTTGAGTGGCCCTTTCGAAGATTTGGTTGATGTCCGCTTGGAGTCTCACGGTGTCTTCGATGGAGGTCACTGCCATGGTAATCAGGGTGTCATCTGCAAAGAAAGATGCAGACCTATGGCTTACATTTCTATATCAGAAATGAGGATGAGAAATAGAATGGGAACAAGTACTGTGCCATGTGGAACAGGGCTTTTTACCATGGCTGCCTGGGACTTTACTCTGTTTACTATTACTCTTTGCGTTCTATTTGTCAGGAAGTTGTAGATCCATCTACCATTTTTTCCCTTTATTCCTTTATCACGCATTGTTTGTGTTATTACACAAAAGTCTGTGTATACTACATCTGCATCTTGTTTATCCTATACAGCATCCAGGACCTTGTCATAGTGGTCCAGTAGCTGGGACAGGCAGGAGCGACCTGCTCTAAAACCATGTTGTCTTAGGTTGAGCAACTGAGGGGTATCTAGGTGGTTGGCTATCTTGCTTCTTAGAACCCACTCAAAGATTTTTATGATATGGGATGTTAGTGCTATTGATCTGTAGTGCTTAGCAATTGCTTTACTGCCACTTTTGTGGAGTGGGGTTATGTCTGTTGTTATTAGTGTGAATGGGATGACCCCTGTGTCCATGCTCCCTCTCCATAAAGTGCTGAAGGTACGTATTACAACCCAGGAGTCCCAAAGGCCTGTTATCTGGGTGTAAAGGGAGCAAAATAAACACAGCAGAAAAACGTTTGACTTGTATTATCCTTCACCAATTTAGAACAGAAGTATGTACACTATGTACAACAATAGGTATTAGTGCATTCCACGGTAAGCAAGGCAGAATAGAAGCCACTAGAGAGCAGACCGTGCTTTAACCAGCTCTAGAATGGGAATGACAAGGGCAGACAGGTAAATGGTACCCACATCACCTCTGCAATTGCCAAAACCATCTTCTCATTGGCTGGAACCTGGGTACTGATTGAATGACGGGGCCCCATCATCAACCCTTAGTACCTGGATTGCTGGTTGGGGGAGATAGCCTTTCAATAGGGTGTGTACATGCACCGAATAAAGGTTACATACTCTTTGCATGCCACAAACCCACCCCGAGAGGGCTCAGGATTAGGCTCCCACCTCCCAGTGGTAACTATGCCACCATGGCACCAAATAATGGGACCGCCTTTCCTCTCAACCCTCCAACTCTTAGAGCTCAGCTTTATTCGCGACAAAAAGCCAAACCCTAAACTCAAAGCGAGACAGCAGTCGGGCTAGCGTAGGTCCAAAGTGCGGGAGGACGGTATCCAACACTCCCTCTCTTATAAGTGAGCAATATGCTCCAGTATCTCTAAAGGTTCTGACTTCAGTTGTTTTTGAGTCTTCCTGAAGGGAAATACGACTCTGACAGTAATAAGGGGCCATCCCTTTCTCTATTTCTTTCAGGGACATGTTACTAGGAATATTATAGATTTTCCCAATAGGTTAGGGTTTGTGGGGGCAGTTGGGATGGATGTGACCTACTTTATTACAGAGGAAGCAGACGACAGGCTTGCCCTTAACTCCCTGCTGAAATTGCAACTGGTGTTGCTCTGTCTGGTGTCTCTCTGGATACTGTTGTCTAGTTGCACCATGTTGAGGGGTTCGTCTCTCACCAGGTGGGCCATAAGTTGAGTAGCGTGGCTCACCAGGTGACTTAGTTGGCTGACGTAGACGTTATCCCTCCGGCTGGCACTTCATCCTCCAAGGTTGACGATCTCTGCTCATTCCAGGCTGCTGAAAAGAGATGGAACCGCTCTGACAAGGAGCGGTTAGTTTCAAAGGTATCAGTCAACCTGGCTGCCTCCAATGTAGTGGTTAAGCCACGATCCTGCTGAAAGACTCTAACCTCTGGTCCCACAGACTCCAGCAGATTTTCAACCAGAATAAACTGCACAAGATCATCGAAAGTAGCAACACCACTTGCTTTATACCTGCTGGTAAAAGCTTTGGTCTGCTGTCGCACAAAATCAACCAGGGATTGACCAAGCTGTCGTCAGCCTAACTTAAAAGACTTTCTGTACTTAGCTGGGATACATGTATATACTCCCAAAACTGTGGTCTTTACTACTTTATAATTGGAAAAATCAATGTCATTTAACACTGACATAAATTCTTGTGCCTTACCAAACAATGATGTTTGAACCAACGACGCCCAATGCTGTTCCGGCCACCTCAAGGCTCGAGCCTGATTTTCGAAAGTTTCGAAAAATTGTTCTGGTTCTGCCTCATGGAAGTGGGGAACAAGCTGTACTGCTTTCTGTAAACTAAAGTCATTTTCAACTTGCGAAAACTGCCTTCTTTCTTTTTCCCTATCAAACTCTTCCTTGGCAAATGCTCTCTGTTCCCTATTCTGCTGAAGATTAATTTTCGCCAACTCAAGTGCCAATGCAGCTGATTCGCTTTCAGACAACCCTGTTGCACGAGACTGACGATTTTGCTCCGTTGATGTATCATCTTCCTCTTGCGAGATAATCGGGGTTTTATTCCTGGCTCCAGTAGAGGGAGGAGTCTGATGTGCCATCTCCTCTTCCTGAAGTTCTTTGATCAGTGAACGCAGTTGCGTAGCTGTGAGAGTGTGTTCGTAATCAATGCCAATGGAATGAGCAATTTACCAACAATGCTGTAGGGACAACTTAGGCAAATTAAATAAAGTATATGCCTACACCAGACATCTAACTCGTCTAGGTGGCATACCCCAATGTACAAGTTATTTGCTATGCACAGTACGATTGCAGAATACCCCAACATAACACATTATTTGCAGAACATGCTTAGCTATGCCACAGTACGATTGCAGAATCCTTGTACCCAAACATAACACGTTATTTGCAGGATACACTTAGCTATGCACAGTATGACTGCAGAATACGCACATATGTTTGCAAGGTGGATATGCAATAGCAAAGCTGACTGCAAAATCTTCGCACAAAATTGACCGTAGCACAGCGAGCACACCGAACAAGCTAGTAGCAAGCTGTTGAACGATCATACAGTATCAAGGCTGACCATAGCAAGGCAATTGACATGCAAAGTTTGTAAACCGTTGGCAAAGCTAATGCAATGCCAGACAGCAAGCTACACAATGTTCCTGCTTCCAGCGTCACCCTAGGCTCAACCCGTGCTCTAAGTCCAGATCCAACTCCCGGACAGGCCCCCCATATTGCAACCCAGGAGACCCAAAGGCCTGTTATCCTGGGTGTAAAGGGAGCAAAATAAACACAGCAGAGAAACTTTTGACTTGTATTATCCTTTACCAGTTTAGAACAGAAGTATGTACACTATATACATGTACAACAATAGTTATTAGGGCACTCCACGGTAAGCAAAGCAAAATAGAAGCCACTAGAGAACAGACCGTGCTTGAACCAGCTCTAGAACGGGAATGATAAGGGCAGACAGGTGAGTGGTACCGACATCACCTCTGCGATTGCCAAAACCATCTTCTCATTGGCTGGAACCTGGGTACTGATTGAATAATGGGGCCCCATCATCAACCCTTAATACCTGGTTCGCTGGTTGGGGGAGACAGCCTTTCAATGAGGGTGTGTACTTGCGCCAAATAAAGGTTACATACTCTTTGCACGCCACAGCACACACATTAGCGGCTACTTGAAATTCTTGATGAGCACGGAGTTCCACTGCAGAGTGCATGGGCAGGTCATTAATTGCCTCTTCAAAGTCTTGTTAAGTTAGAATAATATCTGAGATTTTTGGATAACCAAATTTTGGGTTTTGTTCATAAAGAATTCATTTGGATTGTCGATCCATAGTCTGGGCAGTGGCTCGCTGAACACTGAGTCATATTGGGACTTTAGTATCTCACTCACTTCTTGGCTGTCGTCTGTGTATGTCCCATCTCGCCTAAGCAGCGGCCCAATACTGGATGTTGTTTTTACTTTAGATTTGGCATAAGAGAAGAAGTATTTATTTTTTCAATTTCCTTTATGGCTTTTACTTCCTCCTGTGATTCTTGTCTCCTGTAAAATTCTGTGACTTTTCGCCTTCGTGTGTATAGGGAACGTCTCTCTCTATCTAATTTACATCTTGTCTTTCTTTTTCTTAATAAAATGTGTCTTGAGCAGGTCTCAAGAACCACAGAATTCATTTTTTCAAGGCAAATGTTCTGGTCCATGTTGTTTAGGATATCTTCCCAGCTTGTTTCATTTAGGACATGGTTTACTTGATCCCATTGTATGTTTTTTTGTTAAAACTGAATTTCCTGAAGAGACCTTCATGACTGCTCACATTTTGCTGGTCCGGAGCCCTGTGCATACATGTCTGTACCTCTATTATATTGTGATCTGTATGTACGTACAGATACAGAGGTGCAGACATGTACGTGTGTACATGTCTGTACCTCTATTATATTGTGATCTGTATGTACGTACAGACACAGAGGTGCAGACATGTACGTGTGTACATGTCTGTACCTCTATTATATTGTGATCTGTATGTACGTACACAGAGGTGCAGACATGTACGTGTGTACATGTCTGTACCTCTATTTATATTGTGATCTGTATGTACGTACAGACACAGAGGTGCAGACATGTACGTGTGTACATGTCTGTACCTCTATTATATTGTGATCAGATCATCATTGGTAGTGAATATGAGGCCCAGCAAATAGTAGGCTCTACTATTTGCTGGTTTAAAGTGAATTTGGTGCAAAGATTTAATAGTTCATGTGTGTGTGTGAATTTTCATCTGAGCTGCCTCCCGGGGTGATCTCTGCTAGAACATTGTTTGCTATATTCCTCCATTTTAGGTGTCTCAAGTTGAAATCTCCTAGTAGTAAGATGTTTGGGGCAGGAGTTGGGAGATTTTCCAGACAGTGGTCAATTTTTTCAAGCTTCTCCTGGAATTGCTGGGAAGTTGCATCTGGAGGTTTGTATACTACCAATCTTTACCACTAAAACTTTAACTACATCATGCAAATTTACTTGTTTAGTCTGTCGGATCGGAATAGGTTATAACCTGGGATCCATATTTCGTTATAATGATCCTTTATGTGGGTCTCTGTGAATGCTGCAAACATTGCATTTGACTCCGTGACCAGTCCCTTGATGTAAGTAATTTTGTTGTTTGACAGCTTTAGACCCTGTATGTTTGCAAAGACAAATGTCGTTGTATTGGTGGAATTTAGGGGGGGGTTTGTTGGCTCTAATATCTGTTGCTCTGGAGTAGAGGCCAATGTCCGTGTCTCTGTCCTAGAGAGGTTGTGGCTCCTCTCTCTTGTTTCCCATAGTCTGGCTGGTCTGTGTCTTCTAGTCCAATTTAGATGATGTGCCTGGCAGTATGCATTGTAGCATTTTCTTTTAATGGGTTGATGAGTGACACATTTCTGGGTGAAATAAGTTACAGGAGGGGAAGTTGCACTCTCCTGTTGTCATGTGGGTGCGTCATTTTTTGGGATGGTCAAAGGTGCATGTCCCACCTGTTTTACCAGATATACCATGCCTACAGATACCCAAAGCACAGTATTTACATAGATTGTAATTCTGTGTGCTAGGATTTATTGTAGCTGCGTGCGCTGCTGGTGCATTTATTTTTCCTGTTCCCTCCCTATCTTTCACCCCTGTATGGACATCAGTGCTTCCACCAGGTTTTGCTGGTAGTGTGTCGACACTATTTCCTGAGGCATCATCCCATTTTGATCCATCTCCAGCAGTATCTCTATTTTGAACCTCTGTGGACTGAATAACGTTGTCTTCACTGTCCTCCAGGACAATACTAGTACCCTTACGAGCACTGTCTTCTAAGACATCACTAGGACCCTCTGGAGCACTTTCCTCCAGGACAACACTAGCACCCTCAGCACTGCGCAAGACATCCCTGTCTCTTCCACCCATCTTATTTTCCCAGCTGTTTTATTGGTGTTCTTGTCTTTTAATATAGATGTCATTTCTTCATACAAGTGTATCTCGTTTGGGCAGACCCAAAAACATCTCTCTGAGTTTATGTCAAATGTGGTCACTGGTTTAAAATCCCTGTATAAACCATGGAACCACTGACCATAGAGATGGCAAGCAATCCAGGCCTATTTTCGTCCCTTACCCTTTCTGCAGACTACACAGATCTTCATGGTGGTGGTCAGCTTACAATACTTGGCAACTCTCATAGCAAGCTAGTCTATAATTCCCCGAAGTACTTAATTTTTTGTAACAGTTCTTCCGATTTGGCTTTATTTCCAACGAAACCGTTTGAATCCGCCCGAATCCAGCGAATTCGAACGAATCAAGTTAGTGGATCACACTATATCTTTTAACTAATAATCACCTTAACAGTAGATCTGTCTATCTGTATTGTAACTAATTGTTGTAGTTACTGTTTGAGTGTTAGTGAGTCTTTCCTTTGTGATTCATTCCTCCCAGTTCTAAGTCGTATTTATAATTACATTTGCGATGGAATTATAAATAAGTGTTAGAAGTGGCAGCACCAACCTCTCCAACCTCCCAGAACTGTGTTCTGGGAGGTTGGAGAGGTTCGTGCTGGCTGTGGGTGTTCTAGGCAGGCCTGAATATTAAGGTAGTCTTTGGGTGTGGTAGTATTAGTGCTGGGAGGGATGGGAAGTGTGGATGTGGAGTGTAGCTTGGCTCTTGTTATTGTGTTTGGCCGGTGTTGGGTGATAGGGTTTCAGGGGATGGTGAGGGTGGGTCTGTGTGCAGTTATGTTCTCTGTTCCCTTCAAGAATGTGCTTCCCTGTTTGCCGGTGCCTGCCCTGTCCTCCCCTCGTGCCTCTGGCGAATTCTTACTCTCATTTGTTCCATTTCTTTTTGTGTCCTGTCGCATTCGAGGTACACTCGCTGGTATTTTTGGGAATACCTTATAGTGGCTTCCACCGCAGGATTTTGTTTCGTGCCATTTCTGACTTGTATGTCAATTTGACGGGGCGGTTCTTTTCCCTTGACAACCACGCAAGTCTCTGAAAATTTGTCAGTTAATTCGTGTCCTCTCCTGTTAAAGCAATCTACCCCTTTGTCTGTGTGTGTTGTGTGTGTGTGTGTACTCACCTAATTGCACTCACCTAGTTGTGGTTGCAGGGGTCGAGACTCAGCTCCTGGCCCCGCCTCTTCACTGATCGCTACTAGGTCCTCTCCCTCTCTGCTTCCTGAGCTTTGCCTTACCTCTTCTTAAAACTATGTATGGTTCCTGCCTCCATTACTTCACTTGCTAGGCTATTCCACTTCCTGACGACTCTATGACTGAAGAAATACTTCCTAACGTCCCTGTGACTCGTCTGAGTCTTCAGCTTCCAGTTGTGACCCCTTGTTTCTGTGTCCCCTCTCTGGAACATCCTATCTCTGTCCACTTTGTCTATTCCCCACAGTATCTTGTAAGTCGTTATCATGTCTCCCCTGACCCTTCTGTCCTCCAGTGTCGTCAGTCCGATTTCTACTTTCTCTAACTTCTTGACTCGCTTGACCAGGTGTGGGTTCCAGACTGGTGTTGCATACTCCAGTATGGGCCTAACATACACAGTGTACAGTGTCTTGAACGATTCCTTATTAAGGTATCGGAACGCTATTCTCAGATTTGCCAGGCGCCCGTATGCTGCAGCAGTTATTTGGTTGATGTGTGCCTCCGGTGACGTGCTCGGTGTTATGGTCACTCGGTGTTATCCTCACTCCCTGAGTGAGGTCTGTAGTCTTTGTCCACCTAGCCTATGCTCTGTCTGAGGTTTTCTTTGCCCCTCCCCAATCTTCATGACTTTACATTTGGCAGGGTTGAATTCGAGAAGCCAGTTTCAGGACCACATGTCCAGCCTGTCCAGATCTCTTTGCAGTCCTGCCTCATCCTCATCCGATTTAATTCTTCTCATCATCTTCACATTATCTGCGAATAGGGACACTTCAGAGTCTATTCCTTCCATCATGTAGTTCGCATATATCAAAAATAGCACTGGTCCTAGAACTGACCCCTGTGGGACTCCGCTCGTCACAGGCGCCCACTGTGATACCTCTTCACGTACCATGACTCGTTGTTGCATCCCTGTCAGGTATTCCCTGATCCATTGCAGTGCCCTCCCTGTTATATGCGCCTGATCCTCCAGCTTCTGCACTAATCTCTTGTGGGGAACTCTGTCAAAGGCCTTCCTGCAGTCTAGGAAAATGCAACCAACTCACCCCTCCCTCTCGTGTCTTACTTCTGTTACCTTGTCATAAAACTCCAGAAGGTTTGTGACGGAATTTGCCTTCCATGAACCCATACTGGTTTTCATTTATAATCTTGTTCTGTTCCAGGTGTTCCACCACTATCCTCCTGATAATCTTCTCCATGACTTTGCACACAATACATGTCAGAGACACAGGTCTGTAGTTTAGTGCCTCATTTCTGTTTCCTTTCTTAAATATGGGAACTACATTTGCTGTCTTCCATTTCTCAGGTAGTTGCCCAGTTTCAAGGGATGTGTTGAAGATTGTGGTTAGGGGCACGCACAGCATCTCTGCTCCTTCTCTAAGGACCCACGGGGAGATGTTGTCCGGTCCCATCGCCTTTGAGGTACCAAGGTCACTTAGCAGCTTCTGCACCTCCTCCTCGGTTGTTCGTATGTCATCCAACACTTGTTGGTATATTCCCTCTTGATGTTCTCTTCTGTGCTGTCTTCCCAGAGCCCTTCCTGTATCTACTGTAAAAACTTCCTTAAATCTCCTGTTAAGCTCCTCACATACCTCCTGATCATTTCTTGTGAGTTCTCCACCTTCTGTCCTCAGTCTGATCACCTGGTTTTTGACGCTTGTCTTCCTCCTGATGTGGCTATACAACAGTTTCGGGTCAGTCTTTCTTTTCGATGCTATGTTATTTTCATACTGTCGCTGGGCCTCCCTCCTTACCTGTGCATACTCGTTCCTGGCTGTGCGACTAATTTCCCTATTTTCATGTGTTCTCTGCCTTCTGTACTTTTTCCATTCTCTGTTGCACTTTGTTTTTGCCTCCTTACACCGTCGGGTAAACCAGGGGCTCGTTCTGGTCTTCCCATTGTTTCTGTTGCCATTGGATGCGTGTGTGTGTGTGTCTGTCTGTGTGTCTGTCTGTCTGTGTCTGTCTGTTTGTGTTGCCACATCCCTTTATGTTGTAGTAAGGTGAAGAGATGGGAGGAAAAGGAAAATGAATATGAGAAAGGAGTAGAGGAGGAGGAATTAAAAGACAGTTTGTTCTCTCTTTATTTACTATACCGTACTTAATAATCCGCCCCCTTCCCTGTATCTCGTTCATATTGTCTGAATCCCTATCCTGACTCACAGCAAAACAGACTTTGCGTCACTCAGGTCTGAGTCACGAACAATGATTTCGCTCACCATCACTGAATAATGAGAGACTTCATATGACCTTTCCAACCCGACCTCACCACCCCACCTTACCACTTGACCTCACAACAAAACCTAATCACCCAAGGACACCACACGATTGCGTTACCTGACACCACAACTCCAACTCACCTCTCTTCGCAAACACCTCACTCCTTCCATCTCCTGTTGACCTTGTATAAGGCATCTCCGACAGAAACTGCATCACTGATGAAAACATCTACCGACTACCCTCCTCTAATCACCTGTAGATACGCTGCTCCACTCCTCCTTACGATGATCACCATCTTCAACACTACATTTGTTCTAAATCATTTATCTCCACTACCCATCTTTTCCTGGCTAACGTCACTCTTCTGTCTCTTCTGTCTCAAATGCTATCAATTTAGGGACGAACAAATAGTTCTGCTCTCTTCCACAGATATGCTCCAAGTGCTCCACCATAGACGACTGCTGGAATAAATGTTCCAAACATCTTAAATGTCGCTACTTCCATCCACTGTTTCAAAACAGCATGGAACATAACATTTCCTCATCTTACGCAAAGACAAACTCTAGATGCCGTCAAACCTTTTATCAGCTCTCGTTTCTCCTCCCCCTCTTCTCCATTTCTATAAACATTCTACACCTTCCTATCTCTTCCATTCCTTTTCCAACTTCCTTTGCTCCTACTCCACGCATTTCCACCCAGTCCACCTCATCCACTCCTTTCTCTTATTCCACCGTTCTCAGTGGTCTCTCTACGTCTGTCCCCTGTCTTCATTTCACACAACACTGCCTGCATAATCACCTCGATTGTTCTGTCGACCACACTCATCACGCAGCACTATGGCACCGAACTTCCCAACTTTCCTCAATTCCTTCTCAGCAAACAAACCTCCCACCATCGTCTTCTCTCTTAGTTTGTACCTTTCATGCACTCCAGACGACACTCAGCCTCCCTCATACGACACATATGTAATATCTGTGTATCTTTATTTTGTAGACGTTCCACCCACCAGTGGTTTTTATCAGTACAATACAGGGATATAAACAGAAGACTAAAGAAGTAAATTAATCAGTCCCTCAGATTTGCAGAATATACAGAGAGCTGTAAAAGATGCGGGTATCAGTCGCTCAGCCTAGAAGCAAGTGTACCGTAGTCTTGATGAATCTACAAAATTCCAGAGAGAAAGAGTCTGACTGTTACGGAGCTGCACACAATTCTTTCTTACAATAACTAAATAACGTCTCGTCCTGTCGGCTACAAAATATTAGCAGCGAAACTTTCCATAAAAAAAAGATTCCCCCATGAATTTAGACTGTTTAGGTGCAAATTTCAATTTATAAAAAAAATCTTAAAATTATTGAATTTCTTGGACTCAGACCCATTTTTGATGAATACATTTTCCAATAGACTTCAATTATTATTATTATTATTATTATTATTATTATTATTATTATTATTATTATTATTATTATAACCAAAAAAGCCAACATACTTCAAACTTCCTGTGTTGAAGGAGGTTTATTAAAAAAACTTGGATTTAGCTTTGACTTGAGTAAATTTTAAATTGTCACTTAAATTAATTAAATTGGTTTCCACGTAATAACTTAAGAATAACTAACCTGTTTGGCTTTAAACACTTACTTCTTAATTTGAAGTATTTTTGTATTGAATAAGGTTTGCTATAATGACTATTTGCTAATTTTATAGAACGTTTTTTTTTTTTGAAAATTTTACTTAAAAAAAATATAATATAGGAATACAGAACATTTTAGACAGAAAAAAATGTATTTTTTATAAATACTGAAATCTCGCTTTTTATAGTATTTTCCATTAGAATAAATTAAGACCTTGAAAACTGTTGACTTGTGGTAGATGACACTTGTATATCGTTCTAAATAATTATTAAAGGGAACGTTTCTCTACGAATATTTACATTCTTGCAAGACAGTAAAATAAACAGAATATAAAGAGTCAAGACGACCAGAAGGAAGACTCATGTTAAGAGTGAATACGACCAGAAGGAAGAGTCATGTTAAGAGTGAAGACGACCAGAAGGAAGAGTGGTGTTAAGAGTGAAGACAACCAGAAGGAAGAGTCATGTTAAGAGTGAAGACCACCAGAAGGAAGAGTCATGTTAAGAGTGAAGACGACCAGAAGGAAGAGTCATGTTAAGAGTGAAGACGACCAGAAGGAAGAGTGATGTTAAGAGTGAATACGACCAGAAGGAAGAGTGATATTAAGAGTGAAGACGACCAGAAGGAAGAGTCATGTTAAGAGTGAAGACGACCAGAAGGAAGAGTCATGTTAAGAGTGAAGGCGACCAGAAGGAAGAGTGACGTTAAGAGTGAAGACGACCAGAAGGAAGAGTGGTGTTAAGAGTGAAGACCACCAGAAGGAAGAGTCATGTTAAGAGTGCAGGTGACCAGAAGGAAGAGTCATGTTAAGAGTGCAGGTGACCAGAAGGAAGAGTCACGTTAACAGTGCAGGTGACCAGAAGGAAGAGTCATGTTAACAGTGCAGGTGACCAGAAGGAAGAGTCACGTTAACAGTGCAGGTGACCAGAAGGAAGAGTCATGTTAGCAGTGCAGGTGACCAGAAGGAAGAGTCACGTTAACAGTGCAGGTGACCAGAAGGAAGAGTCATGTTAACAGTGCAGGTGACCAGAAGGAAGAGTCATGTTAAGAGTAAAGACGACCAGAAGGAAGAGTCATGTTAAGAGTGCAGGTGACCAGAAGGAAGAGTCATGTTAAGAGTGAAGACGACCAGAAGGAAGAGCCATGTTAAGAGTGCAAGTGACCAGAAGGAAGAGTCATGTTAAGAGTGCAGGTGACCAGAAGGAAGAGTGATAAGAGTGCAGGTGACCAGAAGGAAGAGTCATGTTAAGAGTGCAGGTGACCAGAAGGAAGAGTCATGCTAAGAGTGAAGACGACCAGAAGGAAGAGTGATGTTAAGAGTGCAGGTGACCAGAAGGAAGAGTCATGTTAAGAGTGCAGGTGACCAGAAGGAATAGTCATGTTAAGAGTGAAGACGACCAGAAGGAAGAGTGATGTTAAGAGTGCAGGTGACCAGAAGGAAGAGTGATGTTAAGAGTGCAGGTGACCAGAAGGAAGAGTGATGTTAAGAGTGCAGGTGACCAGAAGGAAGAGTGATGTTAAGAGTGCAGGTGACCAGAAGGAAGAGTGATGTTAAGAGTGAAGACGACCAGAAGGAAGAGTGATGTTAAGAGTGAAGACGACCAGAAGGAAGAGTCACGTTAAGAGTGAAGACGACCAGAAGGAAGAGTCATGTTAAGAGTGAAGACGACCAGAAGGAAGAGTGATGTTAAGAGTGAAGACGACCAGAAGGAAGAGTCACGTTAAGAGTGAAGACGACCAGAAGGAAGATTGACGTTAAGAGTGAAGACGACCAGAAGGAAGAGTCACGTTAAGAGTGAAGACGACCAGAAGGAAGAGTCATGTTAAGAGTGAAGACGACCAGAAGGAAGAGTCATGTTAAGAGTGAAGACGACCAGAAGGAAGAGTCACGTTAAGAGTGAAGACGACCAGAAGGAAGAGTCATGTTAAGAGTGCAGGTGACCAGAAGGAAGAGTGATGTTAAGAGTGCAGGTGACCAGAAGGAAGAGTGATGTTAAGAGTGAAGACGACCAGAAGGAAGAGTCATGTTAAGAGTGAAGACGACCAGAAGGAAGAGTCATGTTAAGAGTGAAGACGACCAGAAGGAAGAGTCACGTTAAGAGTGAAGACGACCAGAAGGAAGAGTCATGTTAAGAGTGAAGACGACCAGAAGGAAGAGTGACGTTAAGAGTGAAGACGACCAGAAGGAAGAGTCACGTTAAGAGTGCAGGTGACCAGAAGGAAGAGTCATGTTAAGAGTGAAGACGACCAGAAGGAAGAGTCATGTTAAGAGTGAAGACGACCAGAAGGAAGAGTCATGTTAAGAGTGAAGACGACCAGAAGGAAGAGTCATGTTAAGAGTGCAGGTGACCAGAAGGAAGAGTCATGTTAACAGTGCAGGTGACCAGAAGGAAGAGTCATGTTAACAGTGCAGGTGACCAGAAGGAAGAGTCATGTTAACAGTGCAGGTGACCAGAAGGAAGAGTCATGTTAACAGTGCAGGTGACCAGAAGGAAGAGTCATGTTAACAGTGCAGGTGACCAGAAGGAAGAGTCATGTTAACAGTGCAGGTGACCAGAAGGAAGAGTCATGTTAACAGTGCAGGTGACCAGAAGGAAGAGTCATGTTAACAGTGCAGGTGACCAGAAGGAAGAGTGTAGATTGTCCAGCCTTTAAAAAACTTTTTTTCCATGAGGTTATCTCTCAATATAAATATCCATTATCGTCATTTTCTTGTGAGGTTTTAAAAATTCTGTCTATAACCTTTATAAGGACCTTCGGAAGGATAAAGCATTTCTTAGTTCTTTATAGGGGAAACCTTTACAAAATTTTCAAAGAAACAAACCTATCTAGGATTAACTAGGAGAAAACAAACCACGGTACGGGTGGGGTTTGAACCCGTGGCGAGTGAGTCGTAAAACTCCAGGTCAGTAGAGAATTCATCCTCCCTGAATTTTAATTCCAGGCATGAATATTTCTAACAAGATTTTTGTATATATTCAGAGAATTAAAAAAAAATGACGAATCTAGGACACATCTAATCACTAATTCTTTACAAATTTTATTCATTATTTTCAGGTAAAGTACATAAATTGATAATATTTTAACAGAATAGAACGAATGATATCGTCATTCTATCATAACCATTAGGTTAAATTTTAACACATTAAGTTTAACCATTTGTTTATGGTTAAACTAGTAAAAACCAACGTATCTGGTTGATGATCATCCAGTTGACTGATTGATATGTTTGTATGTGGGTAAAGACTGACGAGTCGTCTCAGACAAGTAGGCTATAGAGCCACCATATAGTGCGTGATTAATGATAATTTTATATGTGATTTGGAACAGATTTGTGAAGGAGAAATATAAAAACTTTATTTTATATGTTAAGTAAATTTATTTGGCATAAGAAACAAAAAAAAAAAATAAAAAAAACAGCAGAGTGCCAGTGAATGCAATATACACAACAGTAAACTCAGTACATACCTCAGAAGGCATTTCCCTTAGTAAATCCTCACACCAGTGTCATAGCTAATAACAGTGTCACCATAGTACTAGAAAAGCTAAATACAGTACCAGAAAAGCTAAATGCAGTGATCTATAAGTGGCCAAAGCTTAATAAGATGTAAGAGGTGAGGTGCTAGACACCATCAGTTGCTCAACATACTGTAGATGCTGCCAGCAGTCACCAGCTGTAGAAGCTGCCAGCAGTCACCAGCTGTAGAAGCTGCCAGCAGTCATCAGTTGTAGATGCTGCCAGCAGTCAACAGTTGTAGATGCTGCCAGCAGTCACCAGCTCAATAAACACGCAAAGTAAACAATAACAATAGTAAATAACAGCAATAATAATAAAGAACTGTTATACACTAACAAATAAATACTTTTAGTAGTTATTGACTAGTTAGTCAGGAGAGTTGTAAAGTGTTGTAAATGACCACCACCATGAAAGTCTGTATTGTCTACAGAAAGTGTAACAGACGAAGTCATGCCTGGATCGCATGCAATCTCTGTGGCAAATAGTCCCATGGGTCATGCAGGAACTTTAAACCAGCGACCACGTATGATATAAAAACAGATAAATGTTTTTGGGTCTGCCCAAACGAGATACACCTGTATGAGGAAATTACATTTACATTAAATGACAATATCACCAATAAATATCCTACTTGAAAGACATGTCAGCCTGGTATGACAACTGGGAAAATAAAATGGGAGGGATGGATGGGGCTGTCTTGGAAGACAGTGCTCCAGAGGGTGCTAGTGTTGTCCTGGAGGACAGTGCTCCGGAAGGTGCTAGTGTTGTCCTGGAGGACAGTGCTCCAGGGGGTGCTAGTGATGCCCTGGATGAGTGTGTTTCTGAAGGTGCTAGTGTTGTCCTGGAGGACAGTGCTCCAGAGGGTGCTAGTGTTGTCCTGGAGGACAGTGCTCCTGAAGGTGCTAGTGTTGTCCTGGAGGACAGTGCTCCAGAGGGTGCTAGTGTTGTCCTGGAGGACAGTGCTCCAGAGGGTGCTAGTGTTGTCCTGGAGGACAGTGCTCCTGAAGGTGCTAGTGTTATCCTGGAAGACAACGTCTCAAATGAAGATAGTGGCCCTGGTGATTAAACAGGGAAAGACAACGTTATTCAATTTACAGAGGTACAAAATAGTGATACTCATGGAGATGAAACAAAAGGGATGACACATTACCATTAAAAACTGGTGGAAGCACTGATGTCCATACAGGGGTGTTAGGTGGAGGGAAAACAGAATAAAATGCACCAACAGCGAATGCAGCCACAAAAAAATCCTAGCAAAGAAAATTCCAGTCTATGGAAATTCCATGCCTTGGGCATTGGCAGGCATGGTATATCTGGTAAAACAGATGGGACATGCACCTTTGACCATCCCAAGAAATGCAGCACCCACATGACAACAGGAGGGTGCAAATCCCCTTCCTGTAATTTATTTCACCCCGAAATGTGTCACTCGTCACTCCATGAGAGAAAATGCTGTAACGTATACTGCCAGGCACATCATCTAAAGGGAACAAGAAGATACAGACCAGCCAGACTATGGGAAACAGAAGAGGCAAGCCATAACCTCTCTAGAGAAAGAGGCTTTTAGTGCCAGGAAGAAAAAATGACAGGCAACAAATGACTGAAATCTTACACCAACTGTAAACACTTCTGGAGCAGAAGCACAGTCACTGGTCTCCACTCCAGAACAACAGATATTAAAACCAGCAAGAAAAACTTCCCTAAATTCCATCAATATAACGACATCCGTCTTTGCAAACATACAGGGTCTAAAACCGTCAACAAACAACAAAATTCCTTACATCAAGGGACTGCTTTCACAGAGACCCACATAAAGAATCATTTTGACAACGACATATAGATTCCAGGTTATAACCTATTCAGATGCAACAGACTAAACAGGAAACAAGGGGAGGCGGTGGCTCGTATGTGAAAGTCGCTCATTTGCTTAGAATTACTAAACACCTCAAACGATGTAGTTGAAAGTTTGGCGGTAGTGAATGAAAACCAAACGTTTGTCATTGTGGTTGTATGCAAGCTTCCGGATGGTAATTCCCAGCAGTTCCAGGAACAGCTTTTGTAAATTGACCAGTGTCTGGAAAACTGACCAATTCCTGCCCCAAACATCCTGCTGCTGGGAGATTTCAAAATGAGACACCTAAAATGGAGGAGTGTAGCAAATAATATTTTAGAAGGGATCTCCCCAGGAGGCAGCTCAGATGAAAATTCACACACACACGAACTATTAAATCTCTGCACCAAATTCACCTTAAACCAGTAAATATTAGACCCTACAAGACTAGAAAATACGCTGGACCTCATGTTCATTAACAATGACGATCTGACAATACACTCAGATCACAACATAATAGAGGTACAGACATGTATGTACAGGGCTCCTGACCAGCAAAATGTGATCAGTAATGAGGGTATTGTCTCAAAATTCTATTTCAGTAACAAAAACATACAATGGGAACATGTTAACCGTGCCCTAAATGAAAAAAAAAAACTGGGAATATATCCTGTGTTACTCTGGTCGAGCACACAAGTATTAATGAGCTGCGGATAAATTTCTGTCCTTTGCTTGAAGCGACAGAGCGTGGAAAACATGAGTGTGAAACCCGTAAGGGGCATATACTCATTTAAAAAACAAATCAAGGGAATATCAGTGAGGTCTAAAGCTAAAAAAAAAAAAAAGAATATAGTGTCAAGTTTTATGCAGTATGTTCTTATATCCGTTACTGGCGACCTAGAGTTGACGTACACAGTAAACTGACTGTGATGATAAGTGTATGTTGAACTGAGAGAGGAAGTCAGAAAGATCAGTGCTCAGAGCACATTGTCAAAAGCGTGATGAAACTAATCATGTGTTAGAGAGTACTAGTCCTAGGATAAATAAGTCTCATGATGGGAAACAATGCAAACAGTGCCGTTGGGTTACCACTATATAGATAGAGGTTGTTTACCCACATATAGGTAGAAAGTTTGATGTGAATTATATTGTCTTTCAAGTGAGATACCCAAACAGTGAAGGTACCATGAAAACTGAGTTGAAACTAAAGTTCAAATAGAAACATAGAAGTGCCTACAATTGATACATCTATCGTTATATAGTGTTATATGACGATGGGTACTAATATATAGTGAGTCTCCAACAGTGATTTTAAATTGTTAAGTATAACAATGTTTCAAACGCTACAAAGTGCACAGTGTGTGGTAGTAGGTGTAATATATGGTGTAATAAATGATATATAGTCACTAGTGAGCTATTGCGTCATATAAGCGGAAGCTGAATAAACAGGTGAGTTTAAATAGCAAAAGAAACACGAGAATAAATGACAATAATAGGAGTGATAAATTAAACTGAGGCTGTGAGGCCACAATGAAGTGAATATATTTAAATGTCAAGAAAGACATGGTATTCGCTGCATCCAACGACCGTAGAAGGTTTAAAAGATTAATAGAAAGCGAGATAAGTCAGTGAGCTGACTTGGAGATACAGGATATGTGAGGTGATTACTCACTGCCACCATCCAAAACCACCCACACCATCTCTGACTCTTATTTTCATTCGCCGCACTGACGCCATAGCCGTCACCATCACCACCACATCCACAACCACCATCACCATCTCCACCACCTCCTCCACCACCACCAATAGTTGGAACGGTGGCCTAGAATAACATAAAACATAAATGATGGAGGTAAATAAATAGAACAAACTAAGACTGGAACAGAGGGATCTAACACTGTGGAAGCTACTAGGAAATTACGTTTAATCTACTCAACCCAACCTCCCTACAACCCTAAACAGGTGACAGGAGTCACCGTGAGAACTGCCAGAAATAAGATCTATGGTGTATGCCCCGTGGCCTGGTGGCAAAAGCTCTCGCTTCACACGGTGAGGATCAAGGTTCGATTCCCGGCGAAGGGGTGGAAACATTGGACGTGTTTCCTTTCCTTACACCGGTTGTCCATGTTCACCCATCATTAAAATGGGTACCTGGGTGTTAGTGGACTGGTGTGGGTCGCATCCTGGGGCAAAACTGACCTAATTTGCGGGAAATGCTCTACATAACAAGGGGCTTTCTACATAGTAGTAAGTCACTGATGTCAGCTATGGTCTGTATACCTTGTACATATAGTAAATAAAGATATTATTAAGTAAAACGACAAGTGCAATGTTTCGCTCTCCAGGAGCTTCATCAAGCCATTACAAACAGCTTAATAAAGCTCCTAGAGAGCGAAACGTTGCCACAATAAAATGTAACATTAACTGCACTTGTGTCCTTTTACTTAACATATTGTCGGTAATTCTACCAACATTAACACAAAGATGTTATTTTATTATAACCCAGAAAAAACATAAGGGATGTTGACTGTGGAATTTGTGGTACAAAACTTTCTTTTACGTACAAAACTTAACTCAGCTATTAGGAATGATCTTAAACACAGGAAAGATGTTTCCGGGTTTTACCTAGACGGATGAAAACCAAGAATATGTAAGAAATTTCCTGAGTTTACCAGAAATATATAGTGGACAAAAGAGAAGGGAACAAGAAGAGTGGGAAAATGAAAGTAGTAACCAAGAAGCTGAAATAAGGGTGAAGAAAGTCAGTCATAGCAACAGAACAGGAAAGAGGAGATTTAAATAAGGATACAAAACATTGAGAAAAATTAGAGAGCAAGGAAGCAGTAACCAGAATAATAAGGAAAAATATACTCAGGGGAAAGAAAACAGGAGAATCCAGATCACTTGGCAGACGACGAAAATGAGTCGAACTCAGTAAATTTAGACAGGACTAAGATCTACTTACAGAAATGGACTCTTAATAAAAGTAAGCTTATATACTGACGATGACCAGGAAATTAGAGGAATACTATAATAAGAACAGCAGTGTGGGATGAGAATACAGAAATCTTTTTCATTCCATCAGCAGGCCGTGCAAACCAACTACCTGGAGTCTACCTGGAGGGTATTCCGGGGATCAACGCCGCCGAGCCCTGCTCCATGACCAGGCCTCCTGGTGGATCAGGGCATGATCAACGAGGATGTTACTGCTAGCCGCACGTAGTCCAACGTACGAACCACAACCCGGCTGATCCGACACTGACTTTCGGTATCTGTCCAGGTCCCTCTTGAAGACAACCAGCGGGTCTATTAGTAATTCCCCATATGGCTGGTGGGAGGCTGTTGAACAGTCTTGAGCCCCTGACACTTGTTGTGCTTTCTCTTAGTGTACTAATGGCGCCCCTACTTTTCACTGGGGTATGTTGCAACGCCTGCCAAGTCTTTTGCTTTCATAGGGAATGATTTGTGTGTGCAGATTAGGGACCAGTCCCTCCAGGATCTTCCAGTTGTAGATTATGATGCATCTCTCTCGCCTGCATTCCAGTAAGTACAAGTCAGGTGCTTCCAAGCGATTATTACTAATCTCATAGAATATGAAAAAAAATTAATTACAGACTCACTCCTTCAGCACCTGGACCAGTTTCATGGATTTTTGTATTTATTAAAAGATGCGTAGAGCTAGGTGAAATAAGAGAGACCTTAAAGAGCGCAGTCACAGCTCTGCTGCAAAAGGAAGGTAGTAGAGCACTACCTAAAAATTTGACACCAGTAACATGATTTCAGAACTGGGCGATCGTGCCAGTCACAGCTTACGAAGCACTATGACAGCAGGAGAGAGGCACGGGGAGGAAATTAGAGGTAAAAGACCCCAAGGGACTGCCCTGGCACCTTTGATGTTCTTTATCCTCATAGCAAACAAATAATAACACCCGTTTCACTTCTATAACATGATTTGCACATGACACTGAAATATGTGTGAAATTCACTTGTTAGGTAAGACACATATGCAACAGTCAGGTATCTTTATTTCGAAACGTTTCGCCTACACAGTAGGCTTCTTCAGTCGAGTACAGAAAAGTTGATAGAAGCAGAAGATACTTGAAGACGATGTAATCAGTCCATCACCCTTAAAGTTTTGAGGTGGTCAGTCCCTCAGTCTGGAGAAAAGCATTGTTCCGTTGTTTCAGACAATGGAACAATGCTTTTCTCCAGACTGAGGGACTGACCACCTCAAAACTTTAAGGGTGATGGACTGATTACATCGTCTTCAAGTATCTTCTGCTTCTATCAACTTTTCTGTACTCGACTGAAGAAGCCTACTGTGTAGGCGAAACGTTTTCGAAATAAAGATACCTGACTGTTGCATATGTGTCTTACCTAACAATCTGTCGGTATTTTATACCATTTTAATGTTCATGAAATTCACTTACGCAGAAGACTCTGGAAACATCACAGGAAGACATAAGCAGCATTATCCAGTCGGCAATGGAGAACAACACTGACATAGTGGTTGTAAGTTCTAATGCTTTCGTACGCGGAAAGATAAAGAACTAAAAAGTGGCCTTATATACAAACTCTAGAGGATCGTCTACAAACGAACGAACACTGCGTGAAAAACGGGTTTGGGATTATATATGTCATTGACCTTTCATTCAAATAAACAATAGAGACCAAGCCAACGACAACCAAGAGAATATGGGTGATTATTAGAAATTTCAAAAACATGAAAGTGCCATGGAGAAGACTTCAAACCACATGTACTCTCATGATTGGAATTTTGCTCATTGTGACGTCCCCGTCAGGGCAAGAAAATGTCAGAGTGAAACATAACAGAATCGTGTTACGGACCACATAAAACCAATAAGCATTTAAATTTCTGGGAACGCCTTAAAATCTTAAATATGTACACACTGAAGCGTAGGAGAAATAGATGATAATATAACGAGGAAAATGGCGAAGGACCAGGTCACAATTCGCACGCATAGACAACACACTGGTTATAAAGCAGGCATGCTGTGAGCACAATAGAGGAACGTATCAACATCCGTGTTTCAAGATTATGCAGGATTTCTCCGGAAGATATCAGAAATACTGCAGGAGGCAAGTGTAGAAGTCTTCAAGAAAAATGAAAAGATCTTACAGGTACCTGAACCATGGGCTGGGATGAAATGTGAGATCGAGGCCCCCAGCGACACGAGGTTCACCGAGGCGACATCAACGACATGTGAATAGAAAAACTCGAAAGGGTTATGTGAGTGTGTGTGTGTGCGCGGCGCGCTGTGGTGTGTACGATGCGTGTGTGCGTGGTGCGTGCGCGTGAGTGCGTGCGATGGCAGGGGTACATTTGGGTGAGTATAGGTGTCTGTATATGATATTTAATATTTGACTAGAGAAGCACGAGTATCCGAGAATAGAGATAGAGAGGGAAGAAGGACAAAGAGAAGACACAGGAACGAAGAAGAAGATAGAGGAGAGGAGGAGGAGAGGAAAAGAACAATAGGAAGAACAGGAGGAAAGGAGAAAAGAGGAAAAGTGAGTAAGAGATGAGGAGGAAGTGGAGAGGAGGAGGACGAGGAAGAGGACGAGAGGAGGACGATGAGGAGGACGAGGAGGAGACGAGGAGGAGAACAGGAGGAGGACGAGGAGGAGGAACGAGGAGGAGAACGAGAGGAGGACGATGAGGAGGACGATGAGGAGGACGAGGAGGAGGACGAGGAGGAGAACGTAGGAGAGGACGGAGGAGGAGGACGAGGAGGAGGACGAGGAGGAGGACGATGAGGAGGACGATGAGGAGAGGAGGAGGACGAGAGGAGGACGAGGAGGAGGACGATGGATGGACGATGAGGAGGGACGATGTAGGAGAGTGAGGAGGACGAGGAGGAGACGATGAGGAGGCGAGGAGGAGGACGAGGGAGGACGAGGAGGAGCGAGGAGGGAGGACGAGAGGAGGACGAGGGAGGAGAACGAGGAGGAGGACGATGAGGAGGACGAGAGGAGGACGAGGAGGAGGACGAGGAGAGGACGATGAGGAGGACGAGGAGGAGGACGAGGAGGAGACGATGAGGAGGACGAGAGGAGACGAGGAGGGGACGATAGGGACGATGAGAGACGAGGAGGAGGACGAGGAGGAGAACGTGAGGAGACGAGGACGGATGGACGAGGGGCGGACGAGGAGGACATGAGGAGGACATGAGGAGGACGAGGAGGAGACGACGAGGAGAAACAGGAGGAGGACGAGGAGGAGGACGGGAGAAACGAGGAGAGGACGAGAGGAGGACGAGAGGGGACGAGGATGAGGACGAGGAGGAGAACGACTGAGGAGGACGAGGAGGAGGACGAGGAGAGGACGAGGAGGGGACGATGAGGACGCATGAGGAGGACGAGGAGGAGGCGAGGAGGAGGACGGGAGGAGGACGAGAGGAGGACAGAGGAGAGGACGAGGAGGACGATGAGGAGGACGAGGAGAGGACGAGGAGGACGACGAGGAGGACGACGAGGAGGACGACGAGGAGGAGGACGATGAGGAGGACGAGGAGGAGGACGAGGAGGAGGACGAGGAGGAGGACGATGAGGAGGAGAGAGGACGAGGAGGAGGACGAGGAGGAGGACGAGGAGGAGGACGAGGAGGAGGACGAGGAGGAGGACGAGGAGGAGGACGAGGAGGAGGACGAGAGGAGGACGAGGAGGAGGACGATGAGGAGGACGATGAGGAGGCGAGGAGGGGACGAGGAGGAGGACGAGGAGGAGGACGATGAGGAGGACGAGGAGGAGACGAGGAGGAGGACGAGGAGGAGGACGAGGAGGAGGACGAGGAGGAGGACGAGGAGGAGGACGAGGAGGAGGACGATGAGGAGGACGAGGAGGAGGACGAGGAGGAGGACGAGGAGGAGGACGATGAGGAGGACGAGGAGGAGGACGAGGAGGAGGACGAGGAGGAGGACGAGGAGGAGGACGAGGAGGAGGACGAGGAGGAGGACGAGGAGGAGGACGAGGAGGAGGACGAGGAGGAGGACGATGAGGAGGACGAGGAGGAGGACGAGGAGGAGGACGAGGTGGAGGACGAGGAGGAGGACGAGGAGGAGGACGAGGAGGAGGACGAGGAGGAGGACGAGGAGGAGGACGATGAGGAGGACGAGGAGGAGGACGAGGAGGAGGACGAGGAGGAGGACGAGGAGGAGGACGAGGAGGAGGACGAGGAGGAGGACGAGGAGGGAGGACGATGAGGAGGACGAGGAGGAGGACGAGGAGGAGGACGAGGAGGAGGACGAGGAGGAGGACGATGAGGAGACGAGGAGGAGGACGAGGAGGAGAACGATGAGGAGGACGAGGAGGAGGACGAGGAGGAGGACGAGGAGGAGGACGATGAGGAGGACGAGGAGGAGGACGAGGAGGAGGACGAGGAGGAGGACGAGGAGGAGGACGATGAGGAGGACGAGGAGGAGGACGAGGAGGAGAACGAGGAGGAGGACGAGGAGGAGGACGAGGAGGAGGACGAGGAGGAGGACGAGGAGGAGTACGAGGAGGAGGACGATGAGGATGACGAGGAGGAGGACGATGAGGAGGACGAGGAGGAGGACGAGGAGGAGGACGAGGAGGAGGACGAGGAGGAGGACGATGAGGAGGACGAGGAGGAGGACGAGGAGGAGAACGATGAGGAGGACGAGGAAGAGAACGATGAGGAGGACGAGGAGGAGGACGAGGAGGAGGACGATGAGGAGGACTAGGAGGAGGACGAGGAGGAGGACGAGGAGGAGGACGAGGAGGAGGACGAGGAGGAGGACGAGGAGGAGGACGAGGAGGAGGACGATGAGGAGGACGAGGAGGAGGACGAGGAGGGGACGAGGAGGACGAGGAGGAGAACGAGGAGGAGGACGAGGAGGAGGACGAGGAGGAGGACGAGGAGGAGGACGAGAGGAGGACGAGGAGGAGAACGATGAGGAGGACGAGGAAGAGAACGATGAGGAGGACGAGGAGGAGGACGAGGAGGAGGACGAGGAGGAGGACGAGGAGGAGGACGAGGAGGAGGACGAGGAGGAGGACGAGGAGGAGGACGAGGAGGAGGACGAGGAGGAGGACGATGAGGAGGACGAGGAGGAGGACGAGGAGGAGAACGATGAGGAGGACGAGGAGGAGAAACGATGAGGAGGACGAGGAGGAGGACGAGGAGGAGGACGATGAGGAGGACGAGGAGGAGGACGAGGAGGAGGACGAGGAGGAGGACGATGAGGAGGACGAGGAGGAGGACGAGGAGGAGGACGAGGAGGGAGGACGAGGAGGAGGACGAGGAGGAGGACGAGGAGGAGGACGATGAGGAGGACGAGGAGGAGGACGAGGAGGAGGACGAGGAGGAGGACGAGGAGGAGGACGAGGAGGAGGACGAGGAGGAGGACGAGGAGGAGGAAGATGAGGAGGACGAGGAGGAGGACGAGGAGGAGGACGATGAGAGGACGAGGAGGAGGACGAGGAGGAGGACGAGGAGGAGGACGAGGAGGAGGACGAGGAGGAGGACGAGGAGGAGGACGAGGAGGAGGACGATGAGGAGGACGATGAGGAGGACGAGGAGGAGGACGAGGAGGAGGACGAGGAGGAGGACGATGAGGAGGACGAGGAGGAGGACGAGGAGGAGGACGAGGAGGAGGACGAGGAGGAGGACGAGGAGGAGGACGAGGAGGAGGACGAGGAGGAGGACGAGGAGGAGGACGAGGAGGAGGACGATGAGGAGGACGAGGAGGAGGACGAGGAGGAGGACGAGGAGGAGGACGAGGAGGAGGACGATGAGGAGGACGAGGAGGAGGACGAGGAGGAGGACGAGGAGGAGGACGAGGAGGAGGACGAGGAGGAGGACGAGGAGGAGAACGATGAGGAGGACGAGGAGGAGGACGAGGAGGAGGACGAGAAGGAGGACGATGAGGAGGACGGGAGGAGGACGAGGAGGAGGACGAGGAGGAGGACGAGGAGGAGGACGATGAGGAGGACGAGAGTGAGAGAACGATGAGGAGGACGAGGAGGAGGACGAGGAGGAGGACGAGGACGATGAGGAGGACGAGGAGGAGGACGAGGAGGAGGACGAGGAGGAGGACAAGGAGGAGGACGATGAGGAGGACGAGGAGGAGGACGAGGAGGAGAACGATGAGGAGGACGAGGAGGAGGACGAGGAGGAGGACGGAGGAGGACGATGAGGAGGACGAGGAGGAGGACGAGGAGGAGGACGAGGAGGAGGACGAGGAGGAGGACGAGGAGGAGGACGAGGAGGAGGACGATGAGGAGGACGAGGAGGAGGACGAGGAGGAGGACGAGGAGGAGGACGAGGAGGAGAACGATGAGGAGGACGAGGAGGAGAACGATGAGGAGGACGAGGAGGAGGACGAGGAGGAGGACGATGAGGAGGACGAAGAGGAGGACGAGAAGGAGGACGAGGAGGAGGACGAGGAGGAGGACGAGGAGGAGGACGAGGAGGAGGACGAGGAGGAGGACGATGAGGAGGACGAGGAGGAGGACGAGGAGGAGAACGATGAGGAGGACGAGGAGGAGAACGATGAGGAGGACGAGGAGGAGGACGAGGAGGAGGACGATGAGGAGGACGAGGAGGAGGACGAGGAGGAGGACGAGGAGGAGGACGAGGAGGAGGACGAGGAGGAGGACGAGGAGGAGGACGAGGAAGAGGACGAGGAGGAGGACGAGGAGGAGGAAGATGAGGAGGACGAGGAGGAGGACGATGAGGAGGACGAGGAGGAGGACGAGGAGGAGAACGATGAGGAGGACGAGGAGGAGAACGATGAGGAGGACGAGCAGGAGGACGAGGAGGAGGACGATGAGGAGGACGAGGAGGAGGACGAGGAGGAGGACGAGGAGGAGGACGAGGAGGAGGACGAGGAGGAGGACGATGAGGAGGACGAGGAGGAGGACGAGGAGGAGAACGATGAGGAGGACGAGGAGGAGAACGATGAGGAGGACGAGGAGGAGGACGAGGAGGAGGACGATGAGGAGGACGAGGAGGAGGACGAGGAGGAGGACGAGGAGGAGGACGAGGAGGAGGACGAGGAGGAGGACGAGGAGGAGGACGAGGAGGAGGACGAGGAGGAGGACGAGGAGGAGGACGAGGAGGAGGACGAGGAGGAGGACGAGGAGGAGGACGAGGGGGGAGGACGTAGGAGGAGGACGAGGAGGAGGACGAGGAGGAGGACGAGGAGGAGGACGAGGAGGAGGACGATGAGGACGAGGAGGAGGACGAGGAGCAGAACGATGAGGAGGACGAGGAGGAGAACGATGAGGAGGACGAGGAGGAGGACGAGGAGGAGGACGATGAGGAGGACGAGGAGGAGGACGAGGAGGAGGACGAGGAGGAGGACGAGGAGGAGGACGAGGAGGAGGACGAGGAGGAGGACGAGGAAGAGGACGAGCAGGAGGACGAGGAGGAGGAAGATGAGGAGGACGAGGAGGAGGACGATGAGGAGGACGAGGAGGAGGACGAGGAGGAGAACGATGAGGAGGACGAGGAGGAGAACGATGAGGAGGACGAGGAGGAGGACGAGGAGGAGGACGATGAGGAGGACGAGGAGGAGGACGAGGAGGAGGACGAGGAAGAGGACGAGGAGGAGACGAGGAGGAGGACGAGGAGGAGGACGATGAGGAGGACGAGGAGGAAGACGAGGAGGAGAAACGATGAGGAGGACGAGGAGGAGAACGATGAGGAGGACGAGGAGGAGGACGAGGAGGAGGACGATGAGGAGGACGAGGAGGAGGACGAGGAGGAGGACGAGGAGGAGGACGAGGAGGAGGACGAGGAGGAGGACGAGGAGGAGGACAAGGAGGAGGACGAGGAGGAGGACGAGGAGGAGGACGAGGAGGAGGACGTAGGAGGAGGACGAGGAGGAGGACGAGGAGGAGGACGAGGAGGAGGACGAGGAGGAGGACGATGAGGAGGACGAAGAGGAGGAAGAAATGTTAGGAATGTTTTATGCAAATAAAATTTGTAAAACAATAAGTTTTATTATGCAGTTGATTAGCATATTTATTACAATAAATGATTGATGTACACAGTGCCATTGATGTACACAGTGCCATTGATGTACACAGTGCCATTGATGTACACAGTGCCATTGATGTACAGTGCCAGTGATGTACACAGTGCCATTGATGTACACAGTGCTAGTGATGTACACAGTGCCATTTATGTACACAGTGCCATTGATGTACAGTACCTGTGATGTACACAGTGCCATTGATGTACACAGTGCTATTGATGTACAAAGTCCCATTGATGTACACAGTGCCAGTGATGTACACAGTGCCATTGATGTACACAGTGCCAGTGATGTACACAGTGCCATTGATGTACACAGTGCCGTTGATGTACACAGCGCCAGTGATGTACACAGTGCCATTGATGTACACAGTGCCAGTGATGTACACAGTGCCATTGATGTACACAGTGCCATTGATGTACACAGTGCCAGTGATGTACACAGTGCCATTGATGTACATAGTGCCATTGATGTACACAGTGCCATTGATGTACAGTGCCAGTGATGTACACAGTGCCATTGATGTACACAGTGCCATTGATGTTCACAGTGCCATTGATGTACAGTGCCAGTGATGTACACAGTGCCATTGATGTACACAGTGCCAGTGATGTACACAGTGCCATTGATTTTCACAGTGCCATTGATGTACACAGTGCCATTGATGTACACAGTGCCAGTGATGTACACAGTGCCATTGACGTACACAGTGCCATTGATGTTCACAGTGCCATTGATGTACACACTGCCATTGATGTACACAGTGCCAGTGATGTACACAGTGCCATTGATGTACACAGTGCCATTGATGTACACAGTGCCATTGATGTACACACAGTGCCATTGACGTACACACAATGCCATTGATGTACACAGTGCCACTGATGTACACACAGTGCCAATGATGTACACACAGTGCCATTGACGTACACACAATGACACTGATGTACGCACAGTGCCATTGACGCACACAGTGCCACTGACGTACACACAATGTCATTGATGTACACACAGTGCCATTGATGTACACACAGTGCCATTGATGTACATACAGTGCCATTGATGTACACAGTGCTAGTGATGTACACATTGCCATTTATGTACACAGTGCCATTGATGTACAGTACCTGTGATGTACACAGTGCCATTGATGTACACAGTGCCATTGATGTACACAGTCCCATTGATGTACACAGTGCCAGTGATGTACACAGTGCCATTGATGTACACAGTGCCAGTGATGTACACAGTGCCATTGATGTACACAGTGCCGTTGATGTACACAGTGCCAGTGATGTACACAGTGCCATTGATGTACACGTGCCAGTGATGTACCAGTGCCATTGATGTACACAGTGCCATTGATGTACACAGTGCCAGTGATGTACACAGTGCCATTGATGTACCACGTGCCATTGATGTACACAGTGCCATTGATGTACAGTGCCAGTGATGTACACAGTGCCATTGATGTACACAGTGCCATTGATGTTCACAGTGCCATTGATGTACAGTGCCAGTGATGTACACAGTGCCATTGATGTACACATTGTGCCAGTGATGTACACAGTGCCATTGATGTTCACAGTGCCATTGATGTACACAGTGCCATTGATGTACACAGTGCCAGTGATGTACACAGTGCCATTGACGTACACAGTGCCATTGATGTTCACAGTGCCATTGATGTACACACTGCCATTGATGTACACAGTGCCACTGATGTACACAGTGCCATTGATGTACACAGTGCCATTGATGTACACAGTGCCAGTGATGTACAACAGTGCCATTGATGTACAACAGTGCCAGTGATGTACATACAGTGCCAGTGATGTACACAGTGCCAGTGATGTACACAGTGCCAGTGATGTACTCAGTGCCAGTGATGTACACAGTGCCAGTGATGTACACAGTGCCAGTGATGTACACAGTGCCAGTGATGTACATACAGTGCCAGTGATGTACACAGTGCCAGTGATGTACACAGTGCCAGTGATGTACACAGTGCCATTGATGTACACAGTGCCAGTGATGTACACAGTGCCAGTGATGTACACAGTGCCAGTGATGTACACAGTGCCAGTGATGAACACACAGTGCCAGTGATATACACACACCGTGTCATTGATGTACACAGTGTCATTGATGTACACACAGTGCCAGTGATGTACACAGTGTCATTGATGTACACACAGTGCCAGTGATGTACACAGTGCCAGTGATGTACACAGTGCCAGTGATATACACACACCGTGTCATTGATGTACACAGTGTCATTGATGTACACACAGTGCCAGTGATGTACACAGTGTCATTGATGTACACACAGTGCCAGTGATGTATACACAGTGCCAGTGATGAACACACAGTGCCAGTGATATACACACACCGTGCCATTGATGTACACACAGTGCCATTGATGTACTCCCAGTGCAATTGATGTACACACAGTGCCATTGATGTACACAGTGCCATTGATGTACACAGTGTCATTGATGTGCACACAGTGCCATTGATGTACACACAGTGCCATTGATGTACACAGTGCCATTGATGTACACAGTGCCATTGATGTACACACAGTGCCATTGATGTACACCCAGTGCCATTGATGTACACACAGTGCCATTGATGTACACACAGTGCCATTGATGTACACACAGTGCCAATGATGTACACACAGTGCCACTGATGTACACAGTGCCATTGATGTACACACTGTGCCATTGATGTACACACAATGACCCTGATGTACGCACAGTGCCATTGACGCACACAGTGCCACTGACGTACACACAATGTCATTGATGTACACACAGTGCCATTGATGTACACACAGTGCCATTGATGTACATACAGTGCCATTGATGTACACACAGTGCCACTGATATACACACAGTGCCATTGATGTACACAGTGCCATTGACGTACACACAGTGCCATTGATGTACACACAGTGCCATTGACGTACACACAATGCCATTGATGTACACAGTGCCACTGATGTACACACAGTGCCAATGATGTACACACAGTGCCATTGACGTACACACAATGACACTGATGTACGCACAGTGCCATTGACGCACACAGTGCCACTGACGTACACACAATGTCATTGATGTACACACAGTGCCATTGATGTACACACAGTGCCATTGATGTACATACAGTGCCATTGATGTACACACAGTGCCATTGATATACACACAGTGCCATTGATGTACACAGTGCCATTGACGTACACACAGTGCCATTGATGTACACAGTGCCACTGATGTACACACAGTGCCAATGATGTACACACAGTGCCATTGACGTACACACGGTGCCATTGATGTACACACAGTGCCATTGACGTACATACAGTGCCATTGATGTACACACAATGCCACTGATGTACACACAGTGACATTGACGCACACACAGTGCCATTGACGTACACACAATGCCATTTATGTACATATAGAGTGCCATTGATGTACACACAGCGCCATTGATGTACACAGTGCCAGTGACGTACACAGTGCCATTGATGTACATAGTGCCACTGATGTACACAGTGCCATTGACGTACACACAGTGTCATTGATGTACACACAATGCCATTGATGTACACACAGTGCCATTGATGTACACACAGTGCCATTGACGTACACAGTGTCATTGATGTACACAGTGCCATTGATGTACACACAGTGCCATTGATGTACACATAGTGCCATTGATTTACACACAGTGCTACTGATGTACACAGTGCCACTGACGTATGCACAGTGCCATTGACGTACACAGTGCCATTGACGTACACACAGTGCCATTGACGTACACACAGTGCCATTGATGTACACACAGTGTCATTGATGTACTCACAGTGCCATTGATGTACACAGTGCCATTGATATACACACAGTGCCAGTGATGTATACACAGTGCCAGTGACGTACACACAGTGCCAGTTATATACACACACCGTGCTATTGATATACACACACCGTGCCATTGATATACACACACCGTGCCACTGATATACACACAGTGCCAGTGATGTACACGCAGTGCCAGTGATGTGCACAGAGTTCCATTAATGTGTACACAGTGCCAGTGGTGTACACAGTGCCAGTGGTGTACAGTGCCACTGATGTACACAGTGCCATTGATGTACACAGTGCCATTGATGTACACACAGTGCCATTGATGTACACACAGTGACATTGATGTACACACAGTACCATTAACGTACACACAGTACCGGTGATGTACACACAATGTCATTGATGTACACACAGTGCCATTGATATACACAGTGCCATTGTTCACACAGAATCATTGATGTGCACATAGTACATATGATGTACACACAGAGCCATTGATGTACACACAGTGCCACTGATGTGCACACAGTGCCATTAATGTACACACAGTGCCATTAATCTGGTCTTCACAAATAGACTTTATGGCAACCAATGAATTCACATTAGTAATGAATATTACTATATACTGTCAAAGGGGAAGCTTCTGTACTTACCTCAATTATTGATCAAGAATTCAACATAATATGAAAGATTCCACCAAGGAGTTATATTTCAGTACACCATAAGAAGGATTGTATGAGCCCAACTGTGACCACAAATACAGGGTTTTACAGGTGAATTCCACACCAGTGTAGCTGCTGTGAGCTCTACCTCATGTTCCTCTATAGCCACTATCATCGCTCTTAATATACTAATGAATATCTCACTCTTTCTGTGATTTCTTTGTCTTAGTTTCATTACGATTCTATGAGTCATAGCGGCGGCTTTGAGGACACCTGAGCTAGAGCTTGCTATAGTCGTGTTGGTGTGGGACTTCTTCATAAAACCTTGACAGCCAGATCGTCTGGTGGTTGACATACTGGTCTGGTAGTCTCACGACTCACCTTCCATAGGTTCGAACCCCACCTATTCAGTGAACTGTCTATTAATGCTTAAAAAATTGATTGTCGTAACAGAGTTAGAAATTGATAATATTTATTTTAGGTGCTAAAAATCGCTTTGTCACTGACAATGGTGAGGTAACCAGGTATTAGTTATACCAACACAAGGAGCAGGCAATTACCTCCTCATATAACACAGTATTATTTTTTGTAGAAGATTCCAAAGTTGGTAACCATGTTATTCCTAAAATTTCAAGATCGAAGGTGTAATGTGTTAAGAAAACTGAAATGTATAAGGAAAACAAGAATTATTTATAACTCGTTAAATGCAGGTGAAGGTTTATGAAAGATGCAAGAGACTGGTTTAACTTAAATTATAAAACAATTTTTATTTAATCTGTGTTTAGATAAGCCAGTAGAAGGCGTTAGTCAGATGACCAAAGGTTCTACTAGTGGGTCACGATGTGACTAAGACCAGCGTCAGAAAAAACATGTCGTGGTACCTGCGGGAAAGTCATAAAAACACACTACCTCAGGTAGACATTATAGGTTTTAGCGTAATGTTAATCTTGGGGTTGTTAGATGATTTGGAAGAGGGAAGAAAATTTCTTGACTGAATCCAAGAAATCCTGTAACAGTAGTTTAAGTTTAACATTGCATTGTGATTAATGAATTAGAACGAAGCTTAACATACACTTGTTCTTAAAAACAAATATCGATTTTACTTTTGAAAATGAGTACAACTGAAACTAACAATATTGTTTATCTTATCGTTATTGGCAAATGAAATACTTTATTATGAATATCAATTCCATGACTGAGTCCGCTAAAAAAAAAAAAATACATAAATCTTATGTATTTATTATAACTACATAGTTTCAAGTTAGATTTGAGTAAAAACTTCATAGATTCAAGTTATTTATCTGCCAGATGCAACTTTGTTGGGGCTAAAGACAACAAAAACTTTGAAAACTATAAATATGATGGTGGGTCCCAACTTGGACGAACTTAAATTTCCAAATAAAATTCTCACTAGTAATGATGTAAATATTGACTTCAGCTGTTCCAACATCTTTCAGACCTTTGTGAAAGAACACCTTCAGAGATACCAAAATGATTCAGACGTTTATAAGACTCGGAGCCCAGAGTGTGACGATACATTAGTGGAATAATGATTTTTAAGTTTTTGTAATCTGATACTCAGTAACCACTGGAATCAATAATACTGTATTTCAGTACATTAATACAGGGAATCACAAAGTAATTTTCATTGTTACTTAATTAGAGACAGACTGCGCAGGAGAGACCTAGGTGATCTTGTGTACTGGGACAATATTGTCAAGGTATCGCTGGGCTTTTGTTTACTGGTTACCTGGAGGTTATTCCGGGGATCAACGCCCCCGCGGCCCGATCCATGACCAGGCCTCCCGATGGATCAGGGCCTGATCAACTAGGTTGTTGCTGCTGGCCGCACGCAGTCCGACGTACGAGCCATAGCCCGGCTGATCCGGCACTGACTTTAGGTATCTGTCCAGCTCTCTCTTGAAGGCAGCCAGGGGTTTATTGGCAATTCCCCTAATGCTTGATGGGAGGCTGTTGAACAGTCTTGGGCCCCGGACACTTATGGTGTTTTCCCTTAGTGTACCAATGGCGCCCCAATTTTTTATTGGGGGCATTTTGCATCGCCTGCCCAGTCTTTTACTTTCGTAGGGAGTGATTTCTGTGTGCAGATTTGGGACCATTCCTTCCAAGATTTTCCAAGTGTAGATTATGATATATCTATCCCTCCTGCGTTCCAACGAGTACAAGTCAAGTGCTTCCAAGCGTTCCCAGTAGTTAAGGTGCTTGACAGAACTTATATATGTGTAGTAAAGGATCTCTGTACACTCTCTAGATCTTCAGTTTCACCTGCTTTGAATGGAGATGTTAATGTACAGCAGTATTCCAGCATAGAGAGAACAAGTGATTTGAAAAGGATCATCATGGGCTTGGCATCTCTCGTTTTGAAAGTTCTCATTATCCATCCCATCATTTTCTTTGCACGTGCGATCGTGGCATTGTTGTGATCCTTGAAAGTGAGATCCTCAGACATTACTACTCCCAGGTCCCTTACATTATTTTTCTGCTCTATTGTATGGCCGGAGTCTGTAGTATACTCTGTTCTAGTTATCTCCTCCAATTTTCCATAACGGAGTAGTTGGAATTTGTCCTCATTGAACATCATATTGTTTGCAGTTGCCCACTGGAAAACTTTGTTGATATCTTCTTGGAGGTTAACCGCGTCCTCAGCAGATGACAGCCTCATGCAGATCCTAGTATCATCCGCAAAGGATGATACGGTGCTGTGAAGTATATCTCTGTCTATGTCTGATATGAGGATAAGGAATAAGATGGGGGCGAGTACTGTGCCTTGTGGAACAGAGCTCTTCACTATGGCAGCCTCCGATTTAACTCTGTTGACCACTACTCTCTGTGTTCGATTTGTTAGGAAGTTGAAGATCCATCTCCCCACTTTCCCAGTTATTCCTTTAGCACGTATTTTATGGGCTATTACGCCATGATCGCATTTGTCAAATGCTTTTGCAAAGTCTGTGTATATTACATCTGCATTCTGATTTTCTTCCAGTGCATCCAAGGCCATATCATAGTGATCCAGTAGTTGTGAGAGGCGGGAGCGACCTGCCCTGAACCCATGTTGCCCTGGATTGTGCAGGTTTTGGGAATCCAGGTGATTTGCAATCCTGCTTCTTAGCACTCTTTCAAAGATTTTTGTGATGTGGGACGTCAGAGCTATTGGTCTACAGTTCTTAGCTAATGCTTTGCTGCCATCTTTATGGAGTGGGGCCATATCCGTCGTTTTAAGTTACTGTGGAATTTCACCCATGTCCAAGCTCCTCCTCCATAGTGTACTTAGGGCACGCGAGAGGGGTTTCTTGCAGTTCTTAATGAAAACAGAGTTCCACAAGTCTGGGCCCGGGGCAGAGTGCATGGGCATGTTGTCAATGGCTTTTTCGAAATCTATCGGAGTTAGGGTAATGTCGGAAATCTGGCATACATTTATGGAGTTTTGAGGCCTTTCCCATGAAGAAATAAAATTTGGGTCGCCCGATCCCCAACCGTTTTTGGGGTTTTTCACCAAAAACAGAGTCGTACGGGGGTTTTCAATATTTCACTTCTTTTCCTTTTTTGTCATCGTGTAAGGTCCCTCCTGTTAGATGTGGTTTTTTCCCCTTTTTTTTGGCATAGGGAAAAAGAAAATTTTGAATTTTTTTCAATTTCACTAATAGTTTAAGCCCCTTTTTCTCTCCGGGTTTCCCTTTGTAAAAAGTTTTTTTAATTTTAATTCGATAGTTTACTTCCCTGGTCAGCCCCCCTCCTTTGGGGTTTTTTATCAGATATTCTAGCACCCCTTTGGGGAAGCCAGGGGACTCTTCGTAAACTTCTGTAGGGGGAAAGCGCCCTTTCTCTCTCCTTTTACTCCTGCTCTTTTTCTTTCTTGGGGGGAATATCCCTTGAAAAAACTTCAGCTCCCGGGGAAAAAGGTTGACCCTTTTCAATGCATTTTTTTGGATTCATGTCTTTTAAGACTTTCCCCCCCAACTTTTTTTCGTTTAGGACATGGTTTACCGGGTTTCCCAGTTGATTTTCTTGTTGTTGAAGTTGTAGTTTTTGTGAAGACCCCCTTCCCAAGGTTTTTACATGCATTCTGCTGATCGGGGACCCCTATGCATGTACGTCTGGACTTCGTTTATTTTTAGCAGGAGCGGGGAAAAATTTTCCATGGTCATTTGTCTCGTGCTCGAATTTTTTAGTAAAAAATTTTTCTAAATCTGACCCTTAAAAATTTTCCCCACTCCTCCTCTGAAACTTACATCGATAGGCCCCAATTTTGAAAAATTTTTAGACCCCAAGTGAAAAGCATTTTTGGGGTATTTTTTTACTGGGGGGAAACGTTTCCCCACACAGTGTTTCCCCATCAGTCCTCCCCCAAATAAAAAAAAGTGAAGATCAGAAGGATTTTAAAGGTAAAAAGCCCACTCAGCCTGGAGTCAAAAAGTAATTAGTCCACCCAATGTTTCGGGTTTTAGCTCTCCCCATTTTCTAATAATAATAATCCATAAATTTTGATAAAAAAACGCCTCATTTAAAAATACCCAAGTGTTGCACGGGTGTCTAATTTCCCCAACTTGTCTTTTCTCTAAACCTTTTCATCTAAAACCCTGCAGAACAGCAACATTTTGGGGAATCTTAAATGGAAATTTTTCACTTTCCTAACCTATAGGAAAAAATTTCTTCCAAATGGAACTTCTCCACTGTGATATCCCTCACTGCTTCCCCCTTCACCTGGGGTGGTTTGAAGGTTTTTGCAATTTAATTTTTAATGGGGCCCTTATTAACGATTGAAATTTTACCAACATTTTTTTATTTGGGTTTCCTGTTAAAAATAGCTTCTGTATATATTGCTAAAAACTGTGTACAAAAAGAATGAAGAGGAAATATTACCGGGAAACAGAAAAAAGAAAAATTTAACCAACAAAAAAACCCAAAAAAATATGGAGATAAGGGGGTTTTTTTAAAAAAAGGGGAAAAAAAAATTTAAAATTTTTTTTCCTTTTTGTTTTTAAGGGGGTTTTTTCCCCCCCCCCCCCTTTTGGGAAAAATTTGGGCCCGGTTTTTTTTCCCCCCAAAACCCCCCCGAAACCCCCCCCCCCCTTGGTTTTTCCCCCCTTTTTTTCCTTTCCCCCCCCCTTTGCCCTTTCCTTTTTTTTTTTCCCCTTTTTAAAAAACCCCCGGGGCCCCCCCCCCCGGGGGGGTTTTCCCCCCCCCCCCCCCCCCTTCCAAAAAAGGGGGTTCCCCTTTTTCCCCAAACCCCCCCCCCTTTTGGGGGGGGGGGTTTTTGGTTTTTTTATTCCCCCCGCTCCCAAAAGGGGGCCCCGGGGGTTTTTTCCCCCAAAAAGGGGTTTCCCCCCCCTTTTTTTTTTTTCCCCTTTTCCTTTCCCCCCCCGGGGGTTTTTTTTTTCCCCCCCCCCCCCCGGGTTTTTTTTAAATTTTTTTTTTTTTTGGGGGGCCCCCTTTTTTGGGGGTTTTTGGGTTTTTTTTTTCCCTTTTTTTTTTTCCCCGGGGGCCCCCCGGGGTTTTTTTTGGGGGCCCCTTTTTTTTCCGGTTTCCCCCCCCCCTTTTGGGGATTTTTTTGCCGGCCCCCCCCCTCCCTTCCCTTTTCCCCCCCCACTTTAAACCCCCTTTTTTTTGGGGGGGGAAAAAAAAAAAGGGAAAAATTGGGGGGGCCCCCCCCCAAAAGGGGGGAAAAACCCCCCTTTTTTTTCCCCCCCCCTTTGGGGGGGGAAAAACCCCCCCTTGGAAAAAAAAAAAGGGGGGGGGGGAAAAAACCAAAAAAAAAAAAAAAGGGGGTTTTTTTGGGAAAAAAAAACCCCCCGGGGGGGAAAAAAAAAGGGGAAAAAAAAATTTTTCCCCCCCTTTTTGGGGGCAAAAAAAGGGGAAAAAAAGGGGGTTAAAAAGGGGAAAGGGGGAAAAAAAACCCCCCAAAAAAGGGGGGAAAAAAAAGGGGGGGGGGGGGGGGGGGGGGGGTTTAAAAAAACAAAAAAAAGGGGAAAAAAAAGAAAAAGGGGGAAAAAAAAAAAGGAAAAAAAAAAAAAGAAAGGGAAAAAAAAAAGGGGGGAAAAAAAAAAAGAGAAAAGGGGGGAAGGGGGGAGGGAAAAAAAGGGGGAAAAAGGAAAAAAAAAAAAACCCCAAAAAAAAATTTGGGGAAAAATTTTAAAGGCCCCCCCAAAAAAAAAAATTTTTAAAGGGGAGAAAAAAGGCCTTAAAAAATTTTAAAAAGAAAAAAAATTTCAGGAGGGAAAAGGGGGAAAGGGGGGAAAAAAACAGGAAAAAAAAAAACCCAAAAAAATTTTGAAAAAGGGGCCCCGGGAAAAGGGGGAAAAAAAACCAAAAAATGAGGAAAGGGGAGGGGAAAAAAAAAAAAAAAAAACCCAAAAAGGACTTAAAAAAAACCCAAAAAAAAAAACCCAAAAAAAACCCCCCCCCCCCAAAAAAACCCCCCCCCCAAAAAAGGGGGGAAAAAAAAAAAACAAACCCCCCCCCCCCCCCCCTTTTTTAAACCCCCCAAAGGGGGGTTTTTTTTAAAAAAAAAGGGAAAAAGGGGAAAAAAAAGGGGGGGGAAAAAAAAAAAAATTTTAAAGGGGGGAAAGGCCCCCCCGGGTTTTAAAAAAAAAAGGGGAAAAAAAGGGGGGGGGGGAAAACCTTTAAAAAAGGGAAGGTTTTTTTTGGAAATTAAAAAGGGGAAAAACAAATTTTTGGGGGTTTTTAAAAAAAAGGGGGAAAAAAAAAACCCCCCCCGGGAAAAACCCCAAAAAAAAAAAATTTTTTTTTGGGAAAAAAAAGAACCCAAAAAGGGAAAAAACGGTTTGGGGAATTTAAAGGGGGGTTTTTCCCCAAAAAAAGGGGGAAAAAAGGGGCCCAAAAAAAAAAAAATCAACCCCCCCCAAAGGAAAGGGGGAGGGGCCCCCCCTTTTTTTCCCCCAAAAAAAACAAAACCCCCCAAAAGGGCCCCGGGCCCCCTTTTTTAAAAAAAAACCCTTTGGGGCCAATTTTTTTAAAAAAAAAAAAAAACCGGGGGGGGGTGGGGGGGAGGGGGGGGCGGGGGGGGGGGGGGGAAAAAAAAAAAAAAAAAAAAAAAACCCCAAAAAAAAAAAGGGGGGGGTTTTTTTGGGAAAAAATTAAGGGAAAAAAAAATTTGGTTTTAAAAGGGGAAAAAGGGGGGAAAAAAAATTTTTTTTTTTTTGGGAAAAAAAAATTTTTTTTTTTTTTCCCAAAAAAAAAATTTTTTTAAAAAAAAAAAAAAAGGGGGGGGTTTAAAAAAAAAAAGGGGGTTTTTTAAAAAAAAACCCCGGGGGGGGAAAAAAAGGGGGGAAAAAAGGGGGGAAAATTTTTTCCCTTTTTTTTTTAAAGGGGGGGGGGTTTTTTGGGGGGGAGGGGGGAAAAAAGGGGGTTTTAAAAATTGGGGGGGGGGGGGGTTTTTTTTTGCCCCCAAAAAAGGGGGGCCCCGGGCCCTTTAAAAAGGGGGGGAAAACTTTTTTTTTAAAAAAAAAAAAAAGGGGAAAAAATTTTTAAATTTTTTAAATTTAAAAAAAACCCCCAAACAAAATTTAAAAAAATTTTTTTTTTTTTAAAAAAATTTTTTAAAAACCCCAAAAAAGGGGAAAAAAAATTTAAAAAAAAAAAGGGGAAAATTTTTTTTTGGGGGGGGGAAAATTTTTTTTAAAGGGGGGAAAAATTTTTTTAATTTTGGTGGGAAAAAAAGGGGGCCCCTTTTTTTTTTGGAGGGGAAAAAAAATTTTTTTTTTTTTTATTAAAATTTTTTTTAAAAAAAATAAATTTTTAAAAAATTTTTTTTTTTTAAAAAAAAATTTTAAAATTTTTTTGGGAAATTAAAAATTTTAAAAAAAATTTTTTTTTTTCAAATTTTAAATTTTTTTTTTTAAAAAATTTTTTTTTAAAAAAAAAGGGTTTTTTTTTTTTTAAAAAAAAAAAACCTTTTTAGGAGAAAGACAACAGAAAAGGACAGGTGATCAAGCTGAGGAAAGAAGGTGGGGAACTCACAAGAAACGATCAAGAGATATGCGAGGAGCTCAACAAGAGATTTAAGGAAGTATTCACAGTGGAGACAGGAAGGACTCTGGGAAGACAGGACAGAGGGGGACACCAACAAGTGCTGGCTGACATACACACAACTGAGGAGGAGGTGAAGAAGGTGCTAAGTGACCTTGATACCTCAAAGGCAATAGGACCGGACATCTCCCCATGGGTCCTTAAAGAGGGAGCAGAAATGCTATGTGTCCTTTCTAAAATTTTCTCTCATACGTTTAAAGATATTTTTTTCATTAATGTTAAAGTAAAAATTTATAACTTTGCACCAAACGAAATTTAGAAAACTTACCTAACCTTATTATAACAAGAGCAATTTATTTTAGCCTAACCCAACTAAATATATTTTAGATTTGTTTACAATAATTTAATACTAAACAAACACAGCGAAATATATTTTTTTTCGTTAGGTTCAGAATGATTTTGGCGAAATTATTGCATACACAAATTTTCGCTTGTCCTATATGGCAAGATGAGCATTGCTATTTAAGCCAAGATCGCAAGTTCTGCCTATTCGGGCACGTACATATATTTAATATATATATATAAGATATATTAATATTATATATATATTGATATATATTTATATATATATATATATATATATATATATATATATTATATTATGTCGTGCCGAATATGTAAAACTGGTCAATTAGCAAGAATCATTTAAAATTAAGTCATTTCTGAAATTTTCTTTTATACATTTAAAGATATATTTTTTTCATTAATGTTAATGTAAAAATTTTTAATTTTGCACCAAAAGAATCTTAGAAAACTTACCTAACCTTATTATAACAAGAACAATTTATTTTAGCCTAACCCAACTAAATATATTTTAGATTTGTTTACAGTAATTTAATACTAAACAAACACAGTGAAATACATTTTTTTCGTTAGGCTCAGAATGATTTTGGCGAAAATATTGCATACACAAATTTTCGCTTGTCCTATATGGCAGATGAGCGTTGCTATTTAAGCCAAGATCGCAAGTTCTGCCTATTCGGCACGACATTATATATATATATATATATATATATATATATATATATATATATATATATATATATATATATATATATATATATAATATATATACGTGGAAAATATTTTAATCTTCCGAAGCTATAGTGCCTAATAGGTGTTTAATGTGTCGATATGACTCAAAAATGTATTTGACAATAGGATAGAACCAAGAGTTCCCTTTGCGCATGCACAGATGTGCGGGAGTAGAGGTCGACTCGGGGCATGGGAGAGGCGGGAGTGTTTTGTATGTAGTGAGGAGGCTGGGAAAGCATGGAACCAGGAAATTGGCGTTCACGACGGCCAAGGATTAATATGGGCCTCATTTCATAATAGGAAGTGTCGTAACTGTTCCTGGTGGAGAGTGAGGGAACGTGATTTACGGGACCACTGAAATTTGAGTTTTTAAAATGAGTGAATAAGGGTAGGAGGGTGACTGGGCTCCATGGACTGTGTCCCGGGGAAAATTACCCTTGGTTTATTCACCCATCATCGGTTCAGATCTTAATGGAGTGATCTCTAATGTGTATAATAATTATGAACATTAAATCGTCTTGTGAATTGTAATGAAATTTTAATGATAATAACGCAAAGTTAAGAGAATGCGTGAAGTGAAATAAGTCGCCTTGCTCCGAGTGAACACCTAGACCACGTTGTTCCCGTCACGAGGAAAGTGAAGTTCATTGAGTCACAAATTCTAAACCGGGACAAACAAACTGATACCTCGTCTGCTGGAATAAGAACCGTGTTGGTGTAGCAGGAATCAAAATTTGAGATGGTGAATGGAGGAATTAAGGAGTATCAACACCCACAGTTAAGTAACTCTTCTAGTTAAAGCAGACTGATACTGGCCAGTTAGGTATGTTTTAATTGGTAGGTTATGGGTGATCCACTACATCAAGTGACCACCAGAGAATATCTGGTAAGTGGTGGGATTATGTACAAGTGTTTTTCCTTGATGGATATACCCATGTGTACCTACCCCCCCCCTTCATTCAGTTAAACTAATAAAATTTTTATACAGTCCACAATTAATTAGTAGTGCCGTACTTGAGGGTGCTACCCAATTTATACTGGTCTCGGATAGATATGGATAAGATTGTGAGGGTCGAGGGGCCACCTGCAGTGCAGAGGTGGTTAAGTTTTCTCACATGTCTACAGGGGTGACTACGGTAAACAATATAGTTGTTGTCTCGAAGAGATTACTCGTATGCATGTAATGTTGAGGTATGTACAAGTAATCACCCCTATAAAATTTCCAATATATATATATATATATTATATATATATATAATATTATATATATATATATATATATTATATATATATATAGGGTAGTAGGTTGGTAGACAGCAACCCCCAGGGAAGTACTACCGTCCTGCCAGATGGACTGGGAACAAAAAACCTGTAAACTGTTTGCATGATGGTAGGATTGCTGGTGTCTTTTTTTCTCAAACACGCTAGATAACAGGTATCTTTCTACTCCAACTTACACTTTGGTCACACTTCACAGACACGCACATGCATTTTATATATATACATACATCTAGGTTTTTTTCCTTTTTCTACATAGCTCTTGTTCTTCTTTATTTCTTCTATTGTCCATGGGGAAGAGGAAAAGAATTTTCCTCCGTAAGCCATGCGTGTCGTTTTGAGGCGACTAAAAAGCCGGGAAACAATGGGTAGTAACCCCTTCTCCTGTAGACATTTTACTAAAAAGAGAAGAAGAAAAACTTTATAAAACTGGGATGCTTGAATGTGCGTGGGGTGTAGTGCAGATGACAAAAACAGATGATTGCTGATGTTATGAATGAAAAGAAGTTGGATGTCCCGGCCCTAAACGAAAAAAAGCTGTAGGGGGTAGGGGAGTTTCGGTGGGGGGAAATAAATGGGATTAAATCTGGAGTATCTGAGAGAGTTAGAGCAAAGGAAGGGATAGCAGTAATGTTGAATGATCAGTTATGGAAGGAGAAAAGAGAATATGAATGTGTAAATGCAAGAATTATGTGGATTAAAGTAAAGGTTGGATGCGAGAAGTGGGTCATAATAAGCGTGTATGCACCTGGAGAAGAGAGGAATGCAGAGGAGAGAGAGAGATTTTGGGAGATGTTAAGTGAATGAATAGGAACCTTTGAACCAGTGAGAGAGTAATTGTGGTAGGGGACCTGAATGCTAAAGTAGGAGAAACTTTTAGAGAGGGAGTGGTAGGTAGTTTGGGGTGCCAGGTGTAAATGATAATGGGAGCCCTTTGATTGAACTTTGTATAGAAAGGGGTTTAGTTATAGGTAATACATATTTTAAGAAAAAGAGGATAAATAAGTATACAAGATATGATGTAGGGCGAAATGACAGTAGTTTGTTGGATTATGTATTGGTAGATAAAAGACTGTTGAGTAGACTTCAGGATGTACATGTTTATAGAGGGGCCACAGATATATCAGATCACTTTCTAGTTGTAGCTACACTGAGAGTAAAAGGTAGATGGGATACAAGGAGAATAGAAGCATCAGGGAAGAGAGAGGTGAAGGTTTATAAACTAAAAGAGGAGGCAGTTAGGGAAAGATATAAACAGCTATTGGAGGATAGATGGGCTAATGAGAGCATAGGCAATGGGGTCGAAGAGGTATAGGGTAGGTTTAAAAATGTAGTGTTAGAGTGTTCAGCAGAAGTTTGTGGTTACAGGAAAGTGGGTGCGGGAGGAAAAAGGAGCGAGTGGTGGAATGAGAATGTAAAGAGAGTAGTAAGGGAGAAAAAGTTAGCATATGAGAAGTTTTTACAAAGTAGAAGTGATGCAAGGAGGGAAGAGTATATGGAGAAAAAGAGAGAGGTTAAGAGACTGGTGAAGCAATATAAAAAGAGAGCAAATGAGAGAGTGGGTGAGATGTTATCAACTAATTTGTTGAAAATAAGAAAAAGTTTTGGAGTGAGATTAACAAGTTAATGAAGCCTAGAGAACAAATGGATTTGTCAGTTAAAAATAGGAGAGGAGAGTTATTAAATGGAGAGTTAGAGGTATTGGGAAGATGGAGGGAATATTTTGAGGAATTGTTAAATGTTGATGAAGATAGGGAAGCTGTGATTTCGTGTATAGGGCAAGGAGGAATAACATCTTGTAGGAGTGAGGAAGAGCCAGTTGTGAGTGTGGGGGAAGTTCGTGAGGCAGTAGGTAAAATGAAAGGGGGTAAGGCAGCCGGGATTGATGGGATAAAGATAGAAATGTTAAAAGCAGGTGGGGATATAGTTTTGGAGTGGTTGGTGCAATTATTTAATAAATGTGTGGAAGAGGGTAAGGTACCTAGGGATTGGCAGAGAGCATGCATGTTCCTTTGTATAAAGGCAAAGGGGATAAAAGAGAGTGCAAAAATTATAGGGGGATAAGTCTGTTGAGTATACCTGGTAAAGTGTATGGTAGAGTTATTATTGAAAGAATTAAAAGTAAGACTGAGAATAGGATAGCAGATGAACAAGGAGGCTTTAGGAAAGGTAGGGGGTGTGTGGACAGGTGTTTACAGTGAAACATATAAGTGAACAGTATTTAGATAAGGCTAAAGAGGTCTTTGTGGCATTTATGGATTTGGAAAAGGCGTATGACAGGGTGGATAGGGGGGCAATGTGGCAGATGTTGCAGGTGTATGGTGTAGGAGGTAGGTTACTGAAGCAGTGAAGAGTTTTTACGAGGATAGTGAGGCTCAAGTTAGAGTACATAGGAAAGAGGGAAATTATTTCCAAGTAAAAGTAGGCCTTAGACAAGGATGTGTGATGTCACCGTGGTTGTTTAATATATTTATAGATGGGGTTGTAAGAGAAGTAAATGCGAGGGTCTTGACAAGAGGCGTGGAGTTAAAAGATAAAGAATCACACATAAAATGGGAGTTGTCACAGTTGCTCTTTGCTGATGACACTGTGCGCTTGGGAGATTCTGAAGGGAAGTTGCAGAGGTTGGTGGATGAATTTGGTAGGGTGTGCAAGAGAAGAAAATTAAAAGTGAATACAGGAAAGAGTAAGGTTATGAGGATAACAAAAATATTAGGTGATGAAAGATTGGATATCAGATTGGAGGGAGAGAGTATGGAGGAGGTGAATGTATTCAGATATTTGGGAGTGGACGTGTCAGCGGATGGGTCTATGAAGGATGAGGTGAATCATAGAATTGATGAGGGGAAAAGGGTGAGTGGTGCACTTAGGAGTCTGTGGAGACAAAGAACTTTGTCCTTGGAGGCAAAGAGGGGAATGTATGAGAGTATAGTTTTACCAACACTCTTATATGGGTGTGAAGCATGGGTGATGAATGTTGCAGCGAGGAGAAGGCTGGAGGCAGTGGAGATGTCATGGCTGAGGGCAATGTGTGGTGTGAATATAATGCAGAGAATTCGTAGTTTGGAAGTTAGGAGGAGGTGCGGGATTACCAAAACTGTTGTCTAGATGGCTGAGGAAGGGTTGTTGAGGTGGTTCGGACATGTAGAGAGAATGGAGCGAAACAGAATGACTTCAAGAGTGTATCAGTCTGTAGTGGAAGGAAGGCGGGGTAGGGGTCGGCCTAGGAAAGGTTGGAGGGAGGGGGAGAAGGAGGTTTTGTGTGCGAGGGGCTTGGACTTCCAGCAGGCGTGCGTGAGCGTGTTTGATAGGAGTGAATGGAGACGAATGGTTTTTAATACTTGACGTGCTGTTGGAGTGTGAGCAAAGTAACATTTATGAAGGGGTTCAGGGAAACCGGCAGGCCGGACTTGAGTCCTGGAGATGGGAAGTACAGTGCCCGCACTCTGAAGGAGGGGTGTTAATGTTGCAGTTTAAAAACTGTAGTGTAAAGCGCCCTTCTGGCAAGACAGTGATGGAGTGAATGATGGTGAAAGTTTTTCTTTTTCGGGCCACCCTGCAATAAGATCACAGTAAACAGGTGATTTCAAAATATGTAAAACAACTACTCTGAAAGAATAGAAAAATTCCAAGCGCTTTCGTGACTACTACTCTATTTATTCATGTAAGAGATTTTAACCATCCAATTGATTTTCAAAAAGTTGAGAAAGTAGTATCAAGCAAGTCCATGGTCGACAGGAATATAATTGAATCTTGTTTCATAAAAAGCAGTTTTGACAATAATATGAATATTTCCTTTGGTTTATATAAATTAGATCCATTTATAATTAATAGAATTTGGGAAGAATTTTGATAATACACTGGACAAATAATAATTTTTAAATTTTCTTGGGTAGAATAGCTTGGGGGTGAGTTGTGCAAGGGACCCATCCAAGTTGGCTCGCCGCGCGTCACGTGTTTAACCGTTGTGGGGTCTGATAGTGAGGTGCTGGCCGGACCCCTTATATAGCTTCCTTGGATGCTTTACTTTCATAGTTCCTTGATAATGTGAGTAGTCACGAAAGCGCTTGGAATTTCTCTATTCTTTCAGAGTGGTTGTTTTGCATATATATATATATATATATATATATTATATATATATATATATTATATATATATATATATATATATATATATATATATATATATATATATATATATATATATGTATATATATATGCTCAACAATCAGGTAAGATCACCTCTCACATATAACAAATTATTTGAAACTATGATGGTTTCGTTCCCATTAAATTATGCAATTAGGATGCCTTAGTAATTAAGTTACTTTTTACTACTTGAGAACATTCCCCAAAAAAGTCAAAGTGACTTATTTCCACTGGGGTCATGTAGTTAGTTGGCTTTAAACCCAACATTGTCAGACTATGGGTCACATGTACCTCTCATGACTCCGAAGATACCCATTGAGCTTCAAAATCCCAAAATATCGGTGAAATTGCAAAATAGGGGTACAGGCAAAATTCTCTGTCACCATCTTGTTATAAGAGAAAACGTTAGTGGGAAACTTGCAAAAACTATATTATGTGGGTAACAAAATTTTCCACTTAGAGGTGATAGAAATATTTGGATTCTAAACATTCATCTTGCATGTGTTTACATAACTAATGATTATAATTTTTGAGAACATTTGGGAAACAGAAAGAAAAAAACAGCAAACTTGAAAATAATTTTAACAGTGCGCCAGGCTATATAAAATGTCCATAAAAAATCATAATTATTCGTTCGTTATGACTGGGAGAATTTTTATGCACTTTGAAAATTGTAATATCCTGCATAGAAAAACTGTTCTATAGGAGATTCAGATTTGATTCAATTGTGTAGCGTCCTCAGATAAATGAAAGCCATAAATATTGCTGATTTTTCCCTTAATAACTAAACACAAAAATTTCCTGCTTTATACCCTAACTTATATTTTTAACTTATATACGTAGGTAGGATGTAACAACTACACCTTTCATTGTGCTCGGTGAAGGAGAGTTTTGATTGGTTACCAGTGCTGCAAACCACCTGCCCACTTGTTTTGCAGTTTGTGCCAGGGGTAAGCTGGTACAAGTTACCTGACGATATATGTATCTGCTGGACTTGACTCCCTTTCTCTGGCTGTTCCTCACAAAGGAAACACCTCATCTCCGCAATGACTAGGAGAAAGCTGTCTCATAAACTATTTTAGTAGAGAATGTTGCAGTTGGTGAGCCAAGACATACATTTCGTAAACCATACCCCACTCTGACCGCGGGTTCAAATCCCGCCCATGGTATGGTTTGTTTGCAGTCGTGTCATTACTATTTCGTGAGTCATCGATATTTTTCGTAACTCTGTGCATTTCATTTCACAGAGTATTATTTAGACTTAATACAATTTGATGTTTTCAGAGGCTGAATGTCGTGAAACGTTCTCTACATCTCTGGTCATGTGTTCAGCTGTCGACCTGCATTGTTCTGGTATCTATGCTCTGTTGTAGTCGTAAATTGGAATTACTGAACTCAGTTTCAATAATATGGGAGATTTATGCCTTTTGTGGAGTATCTGACGAAGATCCACAGTTAGAGTCGTTTTGGTCTCCTTGATTCCTTGTCTGATGCTGTGCTCTTCCCTGCTGTTTCGAGCATTACTAATGTTTGGCGAATTGGTCGTTATACTGTTCAAGCAATTTGTTTGATTCCCTCGATGGTCCAGCAGTTAACTTATCTAGGGACTTGTTGCTGGCAGTCACATTCTATGTTGAGACCCTCCAGCCGGAGGGCCCAAGAAAGAAGACAGAAGAAAGAAGATGAACGACACCCCCAACCGGGGGCCACAGCCGGGTCACCATATGGAGAAGACCCGGGCCGGAAGTACCGGCAAACCTCTAACGAATGAATGAATCTACGTTGAGTCAATCTGAGCACATACCGAGCATTCACGGTCACATGCACCTACACAATTATATCACACCATATTATAGTAATGTACCAGATGGTTCATATTCAAAAGAGTATTAATGCATACCTTATATATGAAGTGCCCATAGCATTATACATGAATATATTTTTTTTTTCAAGTTGGCCGTATCCCCCGAGGCAGGGTGACTCAAAATGAAAGAAAATCCCCCAAAAGAAAATACTTTTATTATCATTCGACACTTTCACCTCACTCATTCATAATCACTGTCTTTGGAAATATAAACACATATGCAGTATAATGTGATCCTTATTGACAACGTTTCCCCCACACAGTGGGCTTTTTCAAGTCTCAAACAGATCTACCTGGGTGGAAGGTACCACCGCTGATAAAGGAGGTGGTGTTGTTATCATGAACATTGACGATCACAGGAACAAAATACTCAATCTACTTAATAACCCAGATACCTACAAACCTCTCACAACTAACCAAGTGGACAACCTTACTAAAACATTTCTTCAAAGGATTCGCCGCATTCTGAGGGACTCAGAACAAGGAAAGAAACTTCTGCACACCAAACCCAGCAACCCCAGACCTGCCAGAATGTATGGCCTGCCAAAAACTCACAAACCTGGTGTCCCATTGAAGCCAAAATCTTCGGGAATAGGCAGTGCTCCTCAATTCTCAGAAATTCTCGCAAAACACCTCTCAAAACTCTTGGGCACCATCAGTCCAGCACATCTCAAACACTCAAGTAACCTTCTCAATCGCATTCGCTACATCAACATCAGAAACAACAAACTTTCTAGCCTTGACGTGACTTCCCTATTCACTAAAGTACCTACTACACAAGCCATCGATCTCTTCCGTAGGAAAATTGACGATTCACTTGATCTTCCTATTCCAGCCAGCGATTTCATCGACCTTGTTGAACTATGTATTGGCTTTACGTGTTTCTCTTTCGAAAAGCACCTCTTTCAGCAGACTTTTGGACTACCCATGGGTTCGCCACTCAGTGCGGTCCTGGCGAACCTATACATAGAACATCTAGAAGCCGAACGTTTCTCCACCATTATTCCTTCGTCTGTCACCTGGCTCTGTTATGTTGACGATATTCTCCTCATAACTCCTAATCGCTTCAACGTTCAAGCTCTCCAAAACAAGTTCAACCAGGTTGAGCCTTCAATCCAGTTCACACTTGAAGAAAAAGTCGACAACACTCTTCCTTTCCTTGATGTTCTTCTCTTCAAAGCTGACCACGAACTTAGTTTTAAAGTCTATCGAAAACCCACCAACCAAAACTTCCACTCTCCACTTCCACTCTCACCACGACACCAAAACTAAACGTGGTGTAAAGAATTGAGACACTTGTGCAACATATGGGAATCTTTATTGAAGAAACGTTTCGCCACACAATGGCTTTATCAGTCCAATACAAAGTAGAAATGGGTAAGAAGAGGAGGAGTTTGAGGTAATCACTTGTTGGTTTTCAAAACCATTCATCACATCTGTAAGACACTGCAACATCATGGGATCTTAATAGAAAGACTTCAACGCTTGTTCAACCTTTTGACATGATCTAGTTACACTGGCAATATAAACACAAATGCAGTATAATGTGATCCTTTATTGACTACGTTTCGCCCACACAGTGGGCTTTTTCAAGTCACAAACAGAACTACCTGGGGTGGAAGGAACGCGAGTATTTATAGTCCGGCTGAGGTCAGGTGAAGAATGCTGCATCTGATGATGTACCGAGTTGGGTTGTAGAGTCTAAAAACTCGGTACATCATCAGATGCAGCATTCTTCACCTGACCTCAGCCGGACTATAAATACTCGCGTTCCTTCCACCCCAGGTAGTTCTGTTTGTGACTTGAAAAAGCCCACTGTGTGGGCGAAACGTAGTTAATAAAGGATCACATTATACTGCATTTGTGTTTATATTGCCATTGTGTCGGTATTTTATACCATTTATTTCCATCTAGTTACACTAGTGGCAGGTCCCACTGTGATCCCGCCTCCTCCTGTTTCGACTCATCTGACTGCAGTATATAAGTCACCTCTCTAGCCCTTTGCTGCACTTCCTACAAGAGTGATGGACTGAACACATCGATTCCAGGTTGAGGGACTGATTACCTCAAACTTCTCCTCTCCTTACCCATTTCCACTTTGTATTGGACCGATGAAGCCACTGTGTGGCGAAACGTTTCTTCAATAAAGATGCCAGTATGTTGCACAAGTGTCTCAATTCTTCAACTTGTCGGTTTTCAAAACCATTCATCACATAAACGTGGTGAAATTACAGGCTTTTTATTGCACGCACTCAGAATCTGCAACAATGAGTACCTAGAGGAAGAATGCACTATAATTGAACAAGTATTTTCCAAACTTCACTATCCTCGTCACTTCATCAAAGACTGCAGACGACGGGCATTAAACATCTTCAACACACCCAGAGAAGAGATACATAGTCCTCCCCACCAATTCCATTGCCAAACACATCTTTTCCAGTGCCTCATTCCAAGTATCTACCTCCACAACCACGACCATCAAGAACAGCAATAGACAGGACAACCTTCCATCCTCTGCAGGAGTATACATAATCCCTTGTAATGACTGCAACAAATTATACGTGGGCGAAACATCAAGAGACCTCCAAACACGTATTTTACAACACCAATACGCAAACAGATCTGACGATCCAATGAATGCCTGTGTACAACATCGTAATTCACACAACCATTTAATAAACTACAGAAACTCAAGACTTATCGCCACAGAAGACAACACTCAATACCAAAGAATCCTGGAATCATCGCTTATCTCTATATCCGGCAACTTCAACCAGGACAATGGCTTCTATAACATAACTGAACCACTTGCCAAGAAACTTCTTCATCGCTATCCCACATAAGAACATAGGAATGGAGGAACACTGCAGAAGGTCTACTCATATATTTATCCAGTCTCTCTTCCAAGATACCCAAGATTTTAGACTCTATAACCCCACTCAGGTTCAGAATGTTGGGTCAGGTGGAGAATGCTGCATGTGATCTACCTGGAGTTTACCTGGAGAGAGTTCCGCGGGGGCGTTGACCCCCGGAACTCTCTCCAGGTAAACTCCAGGTAGATCACATATAGCATTCTCCACCTGACCCAACATTCTGAACCTGACTATGAATACTCTCGTACCTTCCACCCAGGCTTGAAAAAGCCCACTGTGTGGGCGAAACGTTGTCAATAAAGGATCACATTATACTGCATATATGTTTATATTTCCATTGTGTCGGTATTTTATGCCATTTATTTCCAATCACTGTCATTGCAGAGGTGCTCAGATGCGACAGTTCATAAGTCCCTCCAACCTGTATCCCCCTCAAGGGAGGTTCCTTGACGCTTTTGAGGAGCTCTTGATTTAGGGAATTGGATCTGTGCTCCAGTTTCCTGAATTAAGCCTGAATACTTCTACATCTTCCCCACAGGCGCTATATAATCGTATGGGTTTGGAGCTTCCCCCTTGATTCTAATAATAACCTAAACTGCCAATATCCCAAACGCCTCCTTTAAAGTGCAGGCATTGTACTTCCCATTTCCCATTCAAGTCCGGCTATCCAGTTTCCCTGAATCCCTTCAAAAAATATTACCCTGTTCACACTCCAACAGCTCGTCAGGTCCCAAAAATCATTCGTCTCCATTTACTCCTATCTAACACGCTCACACAAGCTTGTTAGAAGTCGAAGCCCCTCCCCTACAAAACCTCCTTTACCCTCTTCCTCCAACCTCTTCGAGGACTACCTTTATTCCGCCTTCCTCACCCTACAGTTATACGCTCTCGAAGTCATCCCTCTGCTCAGACAAGACGGATCCTACACAGACAACAAAGAAATGAGTGAGATACTGAAATCTCAATATGACTCATTGTTCAGCGAGCCACTAATCAGTCTAAAGATAGACAATCCAAAAAATTTTTCTCATGAATGAGCCTCATAACCCTGCCAACGTATGCCGAATATCTGACATAACCCTAACTCCCAGTTCGACAGTATGTCACCAGTGAAGCAATGATGTCAGTGGTCAGTGGTCAGTCGTCAGTCGTCAGTGGTCAGTCGTCAGTGGTCAGTGGTCAGTCGTCACGTGAGGTCACAGACCCTGAGCTGCTTTGGGGATTAGCGTGGACGGTTACAAAGCATGGCTTGCTTCTGCAGTGTTTTAAAAATTGAGGTTGGAGAGTTGAAGGAGGAGGTCTTGCTTCTCCAGGAGGAGATTAGGAGGCTGAAGGTCCACCTCAATGGGTCTGGGAGAGAGTGTGAGGTGGCTGGAGTTGTGGGGAATGAGGCTTCTAGCAGTGAGGTGCAGTCTGTCTCTCTCTGTGAGGAGGCTGTAGGTGGGGAGGTAGCAACGGCTACCAGCAGTGAGGTGCAGCCCAGCACCTGCTACAAGTGGCGAGTGGTTCACAGTAATGGGAGGCGCATCAGAGTAAGGAAAGTTAAGAGTGAAGATCTGAAGGTAGGAAATCGCTTCCTGTTTCTTCAGGATGAATGTACTTCAGTGGCCAGTGAAGGTAAGGGTACTACTGCCCCTGCTAATGGAGGTAAGCGCATTCTTGTGGTTGGTGACTCTCAGGTAAGATATACTGACCGTGCTTTTTGTAATAGGAATAAGAAGATGAGAGATAGAGTGTGCTTCCCTGGAGCTGGTGTTGGGGACATTGTCAACAGGCTGGATAATATCATGTCAGGTAATGGGAACAAGCCCATTATCTGTCTCAGTGCTGGTGGAAATGATATTGGAAAGGGTAGGAGAGAAGAGCTGCTAGATAAGTACAGGTCAGCTATAGATTTCATTAAGTCTAAGGGAGGGATCCCAATCATATGTAGCATCTTGCCGAAGGGGAGTAGGAAATGAATGGTTGTCTAGGGCAATTGGTGTAAATTGCTGGCTAGACAGATACTGCAAGGAACTTACAATCCCATTCATTGACAACTGGAACAACTTTTATGGCAAACATGATATGTATGCAAGGGATGGGGTACATCTCTCTGGGGCAGGGGTGGTAGCACTTGCAGACTCGATTGAGAAGGCCATTGGTGAATGCCTATGATTTTTAAACTGATGGAAGATAGAGGTATGGGTGTGTGTGGGAAGCAAGCAGGTTGCAACACTAGGGTTGGAAACAGTAAATGTATAAAAGGCATTCAGCATGAAGTTATAAATGAAGACAATAGATCAGGTCAGCAAACAAAGGGGACAGCAGAGGGCAGCAAGGGACTAGCTCCCTTAAGGTTTACTATACTAATAGGAGTGTAAGAAATAAGATAGATGAGCTAAGATTAATTGCAAGTGCAGGAAACATAGATATTATTGCTATAACAGAGACCTGGCTCAATCTGAAAGATAGAGAGATGCCCTCTGAATGTCACATACAGGCTATATATTATTCCACACTGACAGGGTCAACAGGAAAGGTGGTGAAGTAGCGATGTATGTCAGAGACAATTTAAATTGTTTTGTTAGACAAGATATTAAATTAGAAGCGTCAGCCACTGAATCTGTTTGGTTACAGCTTCTCGAGGGCCGAGAAAAACTTATTTTGGGTGTGATTTACAGGGCCCCAAATCTTGATAGGGAGTGCAGTAAACTTCTATGGGACGAAATTCGTAAGGCATCTACACATGAAAATGTTGTGCTAATGGGAGATTTCAACTATAGACAGATTGACTGGAGCAATTTGTCAGGAAATTTAGAGTCAGGTGACTTTCTTGATACGATCCAGGATTGTTTTTTAAAAACAGTTTGTGACAGAGCCAACTAGGGGAAATAACCTCCTTGACTGGTTCTTGCCAGTAGGAAACACTAATTAATAATCTTGAGGTTAATGATGAGCTTGGGGAAAGTGATCACAAATCACTCAGTTTTAATATATCATGGAATTCCCCTAATAATGGCAATCAAGTCTCCGTCCCTGACTTTCGCTTGGCTGATTTCATAGGACTGAAAAATTACTTAGGTGGGCTGAACTGGAATGACCTGACTAAGGGTCAGGTAGGTGGTGATGGTTGCGATATGATGCTTTCCAGGGCATAGTTCTAGCTGCTCAGTCAAATTATGTTCCAAATAGGGAAATCAGATCAAACAAAAATGATCTTAAATGGATGAAACAATAGATTAAAATATCTGATTGGTCAAAAGAGAGGCATATATAGGCAAATCAAAAGAGGAGAGGGGCAATTAAGAAATCGATATATTCAGTTAAAGAGAGAAATAAAAAAGGGAATTAGAAAAGCAAAAAAGAGATTATGAGGTTAAAGTTGCAAGAGAATCGAAGACTAACCCAAAAGGATTCTTTCAGGTATACAGAAGTAAGATCAGGGACAAGATAGGCCCACTCAAAAGTTCCTCGGGTCAGCTCACGGACAGTGATAAGGAAATGTGTAGAATTTTTAACACATACTTCCTCTCAGTTTTTACACAGGAGGATACCAGTGATATTCCAGTAATGATAAATTATGTAGAACAGGACGATAATAAACTGTGCACGATTAGGGTCACAAGTGAACATGGTCCTTAGGCAAATAGATAAATTAAAAACCTAACAAATCCCCAGGACCCTGATGAACTGTATGCAAGGGTTCTAAAGGAATGTAAAGAGGAGCTTAGCCACCTTTGGCTAATCTTTCAACATATCCTACAAACTGGCATGTGCCAGATTAAGTGGAAAATGGCAAATGTGATCCTTTTTCAAAACAGGTGACAGGTCCTTAGCTTCGAAACTACAGACCAATAAGCCTAACCTCCATAGTGGGAAAATTTATGGAATCAATAATTGCCGAGGCAGTTTGTAGCCACCTTGAAAAGCATAAATTAATCAACGAATCTCAGCATGGTTTTACAAAGGGGCGTTCCTGCCTTACGAATTTATTAACTTTTTTCACTAAGGTATTTGAAGAGGTAGATCATGGTAATGAATATGATATTGTGTATATGGACTTCAGTAAGGCTTTTGACAGGGTCCCACATCAGAGACATATTGAGGAAAATTAAGGCACATGGAATAGGAGGAGAAATTTTTTCCTGGATAGAGGCATGGTTGACAAATAGGCAGCAGAGAGTTTGCATAAATGGGGAGAAATCAGAGTGGAGAAGCGTCACGAGCGGTGTTCCACAGGGGTCAATGTTGGGCCCCCCGCTGTTCACAATCTACATAAACGACATAGATGAGGGCATAAAGACGACATCGGCAAGTTTGCCGATGACATACCAAAATAGGCGTCGAATTCCTTCGGACGTGACATTCGAGCCACTCCAGGAAGATTTGAATAGACTGATGCAGAGGTCGAGAAGTGGCAGATGTCCAGTTTAATATAGACAAATGCAAAGTTTCTAAAGTGTTGGACAGACAATAAACCATGCCACAATAAACAAATAATTGTAGATTCTTAATATTTACGGATTTCTACAAAGTCTGGTAGCAGTAATCTGAAACCAAGACAACAGTGCATAAGTCTTCGCATAAAGCTAATAGAATCCTTGGCTTCATATCAAGAAGCATAAATAATAGAGTTCCTCAGGTTCTTCTTTCACCTCTATACTTCCTTGGTTAGGCCTCATTTCAGATTATGCTGCACAGTTTTGTCATACCGTATGACAGACTGGATATAAATCTCTGGAAAAAAGTACAAAGGAGAATGACAAAGTTGATCCCTCCCTATGAGGATAGACTAAGGCCCTGAATCTGCACTCTCTAGAAAAACTAGCATTTAGGGGGGATATGATTTGAGGTTATAAATGGAGACAGGAATAAATAAAGGGGATGTAAATAGTGTGCAGAAATATCTAGCCTAGACAGGACTCGACGGCAATGGTTTTAAAGTGGAAAAATCAGATTCAGGAAGGATATAGTAGTACTGGTTTGGTCATAGAGTTGTGGATGAGTTGGAAACAAAACTCCCGCTTACAGTTATAGAGCCAGAACGTTTTGTGTACTCTAAAAATAGGTTGGATAAATACATAGTGGAAGTGGGTGGGTGTGCGTTGACCTAATAGCTTGTGCTAAAACAGGTCGTTTGCCGTGTTTCCTCCCTTAATCAATGTTGACCTGACCTGATGAACTAAGGGTTGGGTGCATTTGGCTTTAAGCCGGTTGAACTGGACCTGCCACGCATGGCCATAGGCTTATCTCTGTAGTGTTCCTTCGTTCTTATGTTCTTATGTACTGCAACTTGACACCTGAACAGTAGTAGGTATCACCAATATAGCAAATTGATATCACACCTAAAAGAAATTATATTACCAACATTAATAGTGTCACTAATACATAGTCTTGTCCACCAGTGCACAGTCGTATGAGAAAGAACAGTAACAGTTTCAAACAGAACTGTAAGATAGTGTCACAAGTACAACAGTATGATTTAACAGAACAGCAACAGTTTCAAACGGACTGAAGTAGTGTCAACCAAGTACAACAGTCGTGTTTAACAGAACAGTAACAGTTTGAAACAGAACTGTAGTAGTAGTGTCACCATACAACAGTAGTGTTAACATAAAAGGAACAGTTCAAAACAGCCCTGTATAGTGTCACCAGTGCAACAGTGTGTTAACAATAGTAAACAGTTCAAACAGAACTGTAGTAGTAGTGTGCACCCAGTGCAACAGTCGTGTTAACAGAACAGTAAAACAGTGTCAAACAGAACAGGACAGGATATGTCACCAAACATAGTGGTGGTAATAGAACAGCGGTAGAAGTTTACTTGTGCAGCAGTGGAATCAGCAACACAACAGCAGCAGCAACTGCTGTAAAAGTACCATCGAAAGTGTCACTATGCAATATTAGAGTGTTAGCAATCCGAAAGTAACACTAATGCGAAATAATGTTATGCCAAACATAGTCATTACTGCGGCTCTTTATGAGCAGTAGTCCTAAATAAAAGAAACTTAAGCTCATACTCTCGTGTAATTTAGACTTGAGCTTCTGAGTCATTATGTGGCCAGGATTAGGCAAGAACTTTGATGGACCCAATAACATGGGAGCGGCGTGCACGAGCAAGGAACACCAGTGATCACCAAGCGGTGTGCACGAGCAAGGAACACCAGTGACCACCAAGCGGTGTGCACGAGCAAGGAACACCAGTGACCACCAAGCGGTGTGCACGAGCAAGGAACACCAGTGATCACCAAGCGGTGTGCACGAGCAAGGAACACCAGTGATCACCAAGCGGTGTGCACGAGCAAGGAACACCAGTGATCACCAAGCGGTGTGCACGAGCAAGGACACCAGTGACCACCAACGTTTGCACAAGCAAGGAACACCAGTGACCACCAAGCGGTGTGCACGAGCAAGGAACACCAGTGACCACCAAGCGGTGTGCACGAGCAAGGAACACCAGTGATCACAAGCGGTTTGCACGAGCAAGGAACACCAGTGACCACCAAGCGGTGTGCACAAGCAAGGAACACCAGTGATCACCAAGCGGTGTGTACGAGCAAGGAACACCAGTGATCACCAAGCGGTGTGCACAAGCAAGGAACACCAGTGATCACCAAGCGGTGTGCACGAGCAAGGAAACACCAGTGATCACCAAGCGCGGTGAGCCCGAGCAGGAACACACTGTGACCACCAAGCGGTGTGCACGAGCAAGGAACACCAGTGACCACCAAGCGGTGTGCACGAGCAAGGAACACCAGTGATCACCAAGCGGTGTGCACGAGCAAGGAACACCAGTAATCACGCAAGTCGGTGTGCACTAGGCAAGGAAACACCAGTGACCCCACAGCGGTGTGCACAAGCAGGAACAACCCATGTTCACAAGCGGTTGTACGAGCAAGGAACACCAGTGACCACCAAGCAGTGTGCACAAGCAAGGAACACCAGTGACCACCAAGCGGTGTGCATGAGCAAGGAACACCAGTGCCCACCAAGGCGGTGTGCACAAGTCAAGGAACACCAGTGATCCCCAAGCGGTGTGTACAGCAAAGGAACACCAGTGACCACCAAGCGGTGTGCACGAAGCAAGGAACACCAGTGACCACCAAGCGGTGTGCACGAGCAAGGAACACCAGTGATCACCAAGCGGTGTCCGAGCAAGAACAACCAGTGACCACAAGCGGTGTGCACGAGCAGAACACCAGTTGATCACAAGCGGTGTGCACGAGCAAGGAAACACCAGTGACCCACCAAGCGGTGTGCACGAGCAAGAACACCAGTGACCACCAATCGGTGTGCCCGAAGCAAGGAACACCAGGATTCACCAAGCGTGTGCACGAGCAAGGAACACCCAGTGATCACCAAGCTGTGATGCACGAGCTAGGCATACCAGTGACCACTCAAGCGGTGTGCACGAGCAAGGAAACACCAGTGACCACCAAGCGTGTGGCCACGACAAGGAACACCAGTGACCACCAAGCGGTGTGGCCAAGCAAGGGACACCAGTGATGCACCAAGCGGTGTGCATGAGCAAAGGAACACCATGTTCTCCAAAGCGGTGTGCATGAGCAAGGAACACCAGTGATCACCAAGCGGTGTGCATGAGCAAGGAACACCAGTGACCACCAAGCGGTGTGCACAAGCAAGGAACACCAGTGATCACCAAGCGGTGTGCATGAGCAAGGAACACCAGTGATCACCAAGCGGTGTGCACGAGCAAGGAACACCAGTGACCACCAAGTCGGTGTCACGAGCAAGGAAACCAGTGATCAGCAGCGGTGTGCACAGCAAGGAACACCATTGACCACCAGCGTGTGCAACAGCAAGGAACACCAGTGACCAACAAGCGGTGTGCACGAGCAAGGAACACCAGTGATCACCAAGGACAGATGGGCCAATGTGAGTATGTGCAGTGAGGTATAAGATGTATGGGGTAAGTTAAGAATATAGTGTTAGAATGTTAGGTAAGACACATATGCAACTAGTTAGGTAAATCTTTATTCGAAACTACGTGTTTTCGAAATAAAGATACCTAACTGTTCATCGGATTTGTCCTTTACCTAACACCTTCGGTAATTTATACCATTTTAATGTCATAGTTTTAGAATGTTCAGCAACTTGTGGTTACAAGAAACTGGGTGCAGGAGAGAAGAAAGCGACTGGTGAATGATGATAGTTAAAGAGAGTAGTAAGAGAAAAAGGTATAACATATGAAGATTTTTACAAAGAAGGCTGATGCACAGTGAGGAGTATATGGAGAAGAAGAATAGAAAGTTAAAGTGTTTGATTCAATGGAAAAAAGAGAGCAAATGAGAGAGTTGTTTGAGATTTTTATCAACAAATTTTGTTTTAGAAATGAGAAAGTTTTAGTGAGATTAATTATTGAGAAACCTAGGGAACGAATGGATTGATATTAAATAGGTGAATGGAAACTTATTAACCGGAGAGGTTAGAGTATCAAAACGATAGAGGGAAGATTTTTAGGAATTGTTAAATGTTGATGATGAGAAGGAAGCTGTTATTTCGTGCACAGAGCAAAGAGGGATAACATCTTATAGGAGTGAGGAAGAAGCAGTTGTGAGTGTGGGGGAAGTGCGTGGGGCAATGGGTAGAATAAATGGGGGTAAAGCAGCTGTGATTGATGGGATAAAGGTAGAAATGATAAAAGCAGGTTTGCGCTTTTATTTAATAAATGTATGGAAGAGGGTAAGGTACCTAGGGATTGGCAGAGAGCATGCATAGTTCCTTTGTATAGAGGCAAAGGGGATAAAAGAGTAAAATTTAAAGGGGAATAGTCTGTTGAGAAAACCTGGCAAAGTACGAGCCCCCTGGGGCGGGAATGTGGCTAGGCCTGGGGACACGTGGTCCAAGATGAGGAGGTCACTTGTAACCTCCTCTCATGGGAGACTTTAATCTCGATCACTACTCCCCAGATAGGGAGCGCAAGGCCGGGTTACCACCACTAGGAAAAGACCGGCCGGAGAATACCGGCAATGAAAAAACAAAAAAAAAAAAAAAAGTATCTACATTAAGAAACATAAGACATAGAAAAAGGAGGAACACTGCAGATCCAGTTGGCCCATACTAGCAGGTCCTTACAATTCATCCCACTAACAATACATTTGACCAACCCAATATTCAATGCACCCATGAAATAAGCTCTGATGTGCAAGTCCCACTCAAATCCAACCCCCACTCATGTACTAATCCACCTAAATTTGAAACTACCCAAATCCCAGCCTCAATAACCCAACTAGTACGACAGTCCACTCTCATCAACTACCATATTTCCAAACCAATACTTTCTCTATGTCTGTCTAAATCAAAACTTACCTAATTTAATCCTTACTGGCGGGTTCTCGTCCTGGAGGATATCGTCAAGACTTGTTAAATATCCCTTATTATACCGATCTTCCACTATACACTTCGATCAGGTCTCCCCTCATTCTTCGTCAACAAGTGAATGTAACTTAAGAGTCGTCAATATTTCTTCATAAGGAAGATTTCTAATGCTTATGTATTAATTTAGTCCATCCCCAAACTTAAAACGCTGAATGTTTTCTAAACGAATTTTATGTCAGTCTGTAATAATGGAGACCAAATTAAGCTGCATAAGCTAGTGAGGCCTTACTAATGATTATAAAAAGCTCAGTATGACCTCCTGACTTCCCGTTGCTTACACTTCTTGATATAAATCCCAGTAATCTATTTGCCTTATTACGTACGCTTAGGCATAGCTGTCTTGGTTTAAGGTTGCTGCTTACCATAACCCCCAAGTCCTTTTCGCAATCGTATGGCTAAGTTCTACATTATTTTAACTTATAAGTGCTAGGGTTATGGACACTTCCACTTCAGAACCTTGCAATTTATCTACATTGAACAGGCATCTGCCACTTTTCTGACCAAGAGTAGAGTTTGTCTAAATCCTCCTGAAGTTCCCTAACATCGACGTTTTGAATCAAATATCCTACCTATCTTCGTGGTCATCGGCGAATTTGCTCATATCATTAGTAATTACCTTCATCAAGAATCATTGAGATATATTATAAACAACAACGGGCCCAAGACTGATCCTGTGGAACGACGCCACTTGTTACTGATCCCCACTCGGATTTAACCCCATATTGGACACTACTCTCTGCCTTCCAGGTCTGTGGAGCCATGATTCGATCCACGAGAGCACTCTTCCCCAATGCAATGAGCTGCTACTTTCTTCAAAAGTCCTTTGGTGCGAACTCTATCAAATGCCTTACTAAAATCTAAGTAAATAATATCAAATTCTTATCGTGTCAACAGCCTCAAAAGCTTTTTACTGAAAAAAGTTAATAAATTAGTTAGACAATAACACGTCCCTCTTGTGAATCCAGCTGGTATCATTAATCAAGCTAGCTAATCGAGATGGCTTCTTATAATTTGACTATAATTGACTCTAGTATTTTGGCCAACAATGAGGTCATGGATTATTGGCGGTACTATTGACGGTAACGACTTGTCCCCTGTTTTAAAAATAGGATTTACATTAGCCATCTCCACATAACAGAACACTACACCTGTTTGAAGAGAATAAATAAAAAATATAGTTAATGGTTCATCAGACTTCCATTTTGCTTCATTATTTGCTTCAGTTGTCTATCGGCGTCACTAACCATTTCACTAGGTGACTATGATGTTACATAATTTATCTCTTCTTGCCCACTATAAAAATAATTACCGGAACACTACTAGTGTCGTCCTGTGTACAACATGAGAGAAAATAATTATTAAATTCGAGCACTTTCATTCTCTTGTCAGTACGAGCCCTAGTTATTTTTAAGGGGGACCTATCTTATCTCTGACTTTTGTTCTATATATACCTGGAAAAACTTTTTGGTTAGTTTTAGAATCCCTAGCAACTTAATTTCATAGATCCCTTTTAGCTTTCTTATCCCCTTTTTAAAATGACCCTCTAGTGGTTCAATATACTGATTCATAAGATGACCCTCGCCTCTTTTGATACGCCTATACATTCCTTTCCTTATGCCCTATAGATATTTTCAGCCTATTATTCATCCATTTTGGTCATTTCTAATTGAGCTAATTCCTTTAGACGGATAAATGTACTTTTGAGCAGCATGTATTGTGTTCAGAAAACTGTCATATTGATAGCTCTCCTTCGTTATTACTCCCATCCATCCAGATATAAGTGTTCTCTAAGCCCCATCGTAAGTCTGCAAGAAGCGGACAATCTGGAACTGTTACTTGAGTTAATCCCTACTATCATACTTCCATTCATTCTAAATGTAAATTTTGATTTGTGTCGCTAGCTACCCCATTTTCTTCTGAAACTTCTAAAATTATTAACAAGGATTCTTTGTTTTGCCAGAACTAAGTCCAAGCAGGATTTTTACCCCTTGTAGGTTTCTGTCACAAACTTGCTTCCGAAAACAATCCTGAACTACTTCTTAATAAGTCGTATGATTCTAAATCCCCCCGTCAACAAATTCCAATCACTAGACCTAAAGTTTAAAGTCTCCTATGAATTACTACATTTATCGTGCCCTTGTGCCCGAACAATTCCCTCCCAAAGTAGTCTTCCCGGTCCTCTATCAAAATTTGGGGGACGGTATATCACACATAAGTTTAATTTTTCATGCCCCTCTGAAAAGTCTATCTCATAACAGACTCTGTATGGAGTTACTTCAGACTAATACCCGTTTTTATGCAAACTGTTCAAGCGATACTCGGACATCGAACAATGCCACCCCACCCCCCCTTCCCGATACTTCTATCCTAAAAAACCCTTTTGAACAAATTTAAATCCTGAATGTACATTCTGCAGGCATGTCACGACTTTTTGAATAAAACCACGTCTCAGTAATGGCAAATACATCTATGTTATCCGCACTAGCAACTAGTCTCAACTCGTCCATCTTATTCCTAGCACCACTGCACTATTTGTGTAATATATTACTTAAGACCCTCCTTTCTCTTTTCATTCCTGCTCCTTTCTGTTATTCCACTAAAACCTAATTACTGTCCTTGTCAATTAGTGCCACTGCCTTCCGATATCCAACCTCATTTGCCTATTACTAGATCTCCTAGTACACATATTACTACCACTGAGACTTCATCAGTTTTCTCCCGCAGAAAACCCATACCACTAAGCGTATTCCTAGTTTTATTAAGACAAAGCCGAACAGCATCGCCTCCACTGACTTGCGTGGGCCCGTTGCGCGGGGCCACCGCCAGGGCACCTAGACGAGTGAGAGCCGGGGAGAACCCCGCTCGCCTGGCAGATACATGTCATTTCTGTGCCGCATAGTAATAGGAGGAGCCGCGTGCGGCTAGGATAGGTGATGGAGCAAGGTGAATGTTAGGCCGGGGTGTGTAGGGGGGCATAGTTTCCTTTACGCAGGTAATTGCGATGATCCATGGCTTCAGTCAAATCTTATAGATCACACCGAGATTTGAGCCTGTTACGGTGTGACAATCGTGGCATTATCAGTATTGTCCGCAATAACGCTCTCTACACCTTTGACTATGGCGTTGTATAAAAGTTATAACTTATATATTTGTCGGCTATGTGAGAGTATGACTGATGGGTTCATGCCCTATTTCTTTACCACTGTTCACATGAGTCGTAAGACTACTCAGTTATCGCTGATACGTTAGAAGCCTAGTACACAAGGGGCGGCAGTTATTCAACTCGTATTTGCTGGGAGGCCGTATAGGCCGGGGCAAATCGTGTGTCCCGCGGTCCCGTACGAGCACAGCACACGGGAGAGTCGTGTGTGCACGGGGGGTACCATGCGCGCGGAGAGATGATTGGATGCGCGGACATAACTGAGGGCAGTATAGAGGGATATGTCGCGCGCGTGAGTCCACTTATCATTAGACTTGTACTTTGGCGATGGGCAGTACACAACTACGTACAGACAACATGGATCATTCATCCCACCCCAGGAAAACACTAAACTCTTCTGCCTCCGACTCCTATCCTTCAAACAGAATGCCCTATCCATGTACCTAAGTCTGACCTATCCCCACAACAACATTGTTTTTACCTCCCTTGGCGTCGTCGTATGATGCTTCCGAGTATCGACGCAAATTCGCCAGGTACATTACACCACTTGTAGAAGTCGTCCAAGACGTTCGCGATGGTCTTCGTGGGTTTCTAGGGATGTCTTCACTCACGTCTGCCAATGCTTCCTTGGTGCTCGTTGTGCATTCCCATAGAACACTCACATTCGTCAGTAGCACCGAGAATGAGTTGGAAGTTTCCCCACGCAGTCTTCTGGTTTCTCGTTGTTTCTGCCTCTCCAACCGTTTTCCTTTAATCTTCAGCTTGGTTCCATGTTGCCCGACCACTGACCAAGCTCCCCTCTTAACCTGGGGACTCACAACAGGAGGATTACTACGAATCCTCTTGTTCTCCTCCGTTAATCGCCGTATCTCGAGTTTAGCAACTCTGAGTTCTTCTCTCAGCTGCTGGTAAAGCTGCTCAAGAGAGGGCATCCTGGTTCAGATTCACAGAGAGCACACAAACAGGTCTTCACAGAGCTAAGTACACGTCACCACGTGTAAGGCGGAGAGCAGGATTGCAGATGAACAAGGAGGCTTTAGGAAGGGTAGGGGGTGTGTAGACCAAGTGTTTACAGTGAAACATGTAGGTGAACAGTATTTAGATAAGGGTAAAGATGTTTTTGTGGCATTTATGGATTTCCCAAAGGCGTATGATAGGGTAGATAAGGCAGCAATGTGACAGATGTTGCAAATATATGGAATAGGAAGCAGGCTATTGAAAGCAGTGAAGAGTCTTTATGGGTAGAGAATGTAGGCGAGTGGGAGATTACTACAACAGTCTTGGTGATAACACTACAACAGTCTTGGTAAAAAAAACCGACAACAAATTTGGTGATAACACTAAACAGTCTTTGGGAAAAACCCCTAAACAGTCTTTGGGGGATAAATTACAACAGTTTAGGATAAAAAATACAAAAAATTTTGGGGGGATAACATACAACCGTTTTGGGGATAACAAATAACAGTTTGGTGATAATTAAAAACAACGGGCTTTGGGATAACACTAAAAAATTTGGTGTTTAAAAATTTCAACAGTTTGGTAATAACCCCTTTCAAAAAGTCTTGGTGTTAAAAATAAAAAAAGTTTGGTTTTGGGGTAAAACCTACAACAGTTTGGTGATAAACCCCTAAACATTTTTGGTGATAGACTTAAACAGTTTTTTTGTAACATACAACAGTTTGGTAATAAAATACAAAGTCTTGGGGAAACACTACAAAAGTTTAGTGATAAAACTTTAAAAAGTTTAGTGATTTAAAAATCAAAAAGTTTTGGTAATAAATAAACAGTTTTGGGAATAATAAAACAAAAAGTCTTGGTGAAAAATAAAACCCAAAAGTTTTAGTGATAAACACTACAACAGTTTAGTGATACACTACAAAAAAGTCTTGGTGATAACTTTTAAAAAGTTTTGGGGGAAACATACAACAGTTCCCAGTGTTTAAAACCAACCCTTTTTGGTGATAACACTAATACAGTTTGGTGATAAAACTACAAAAGGGTTTTGTGATAACATACAACAGTTTGGTGATAATTTAAAAAAACCCGTCTTGGTGATAACATTAAACAGTCTTGGGATAACATACAACAGTTTGGTGGGTAACACTACAACAGTTTGGTGATAACACAAAAACAGTTTGGTGGGTAACACCCCCCACAACGTCTTTGTGATAAAAACTTCAAAACCCCCGTATTGGGTTTAAAAATAATACCCAAAAGTTTTGGGGATAAACAAAAAAGTTCCCCCTTTGGGAATAACATCAACAGTTTGGTGATAATTTAAAACAAAAAGTTTTGGGGATAAATTAAAAAAGTCTTGGGGGTTAACATTTCAACGTTTGGTGTTTAAAAATTCAACTCTTTGGGGATAACACTAAAAAGTTTGGTGATAACACTACAAAAAGTCTTTGGGGTAAATTTAAAAAGTTTGGTGTAAAACTTTCGCAGTCTTGGTAATTAAAAATACAACAGTTTGGTGATAATAAAACAAAAGTCTTGGGGATAACATTAAAAACAGCTTGGTGATAACACTCAACCCGTCTTGGTGATAACACTCAACAGTCTTGGGGATAACATAAAAAAAGTCTTGGTGATAACATAAAAAGTTTGGTTAAAAAAAAAAAAAAAAAAAACAAACCAAAGTTTGGTGATAAAATTAAACGGGTTTTTTGAAAATAAAAACCCTTTTTGGGGATAACATTTCAACGGGCTTGGTGATAAAAACTACAACAGTCTTGGTTTATAAAAACTAAAAAAGTTTGGTAAAACACTACAAAAAAGTCTTGGTGATAAACTACAAAGGGCTTGGAGGGAAAAAATACAAAAGTCTTGGAGATAAAATACAACGTCTTGGTGATAACACTACAAAAGTCTTTTGTGATAACATACAACAGTCATGGTGATAAAAATACAACGTTTGGAGATAACTTACAACAGTCTTTGGGGATAAAACTACAAAAAAGTCTTGGAGATAAAAAATTACAACAGTTTTTGGTAATAACCTAAAAACCCGTCTTAGTGATTTAAAACTCAACAGTCTTTGGGGATAAAAATACAACAGTTTAGTGATAAAACTAAAAGTTTTTGGTTTAAAAATAAAAAGTTTGGGATACACTACCAAAAAGTTTGGTGATAAAAAACTACAACAGTATGGTGATAACCCCAAAAACAGTCTTGGGAAACACTACAGCAGTTTTGGGAATAAATTACAAAAAGTTTGGGGATAACACTACAAAGTCTTTTGGGAATAAAAACTACAAAAGTTTGGTAATAAACTACAACAGTCTTAGTGTTTAACCCCTTTCAAAAAGTCTTGGGATAAATTTTCAAAATTTTGGTTTATAAAAAACTACAACAGTCTTAGTGATAACACAAACAGTCTTGGGTGGGTAAACTACAACAGTCTTGGTGATAAATTTCAACAGTCTTTGGGGATAACACTAAACAGTCTTGGGGGAAACTACAACAGTCTTGTGATAAAACTACAAAGTTTGGGATAATAATTTCAGTCTTGGTTTATAAAATACAAAGTCTTTTGGGGATAACCTGAAAAAGTTTTTGGGTGTTTTAAAAACTAAACAGTTTTGGGAATAACCCCTTTCAACAGTCTTGGTGATAACCTAAACAAGGGCCCTTTGGGGATAAAAATAATACAGTCTTTTGGGGACAAAACTACAAAAAGTTTGGTGATAACATTTCAACAGTCTTTGTGATAAAAAATAATACAGTCTTGGTGATAACTTACTAAAAGTTTTGGGGATAACACTAGAACAGTTTGGTGATAACATACAAAAAGTCTTGGGGGGGTAAAACTAAAAAGTTGGGTGATTAATAATCCCCGCCGGGGGATAAATACAAAAGTCTTGGTGATAAAATCAAAAAGTTTGGTGATAACATACAAAAGTCTTGGTGATAAAAACCCACAACAGGTTTGGTGATAACACTAAAAAGTTTGGGGGATAATTTTTCCCGTTTGGTGTAACACTTTAAAAGTCTTGGTTTATAAAAAATAATAAATCTTTTGGGGTAACATACCCAAAAGTCTTTGGGGTTTAAAACCAAAAACCAGTCTTTGGGGATTAAAAATTTAAAAAGTCTTGGTGATAACAAAAATACAGTCTTGGTGTAACATAAAACAGTCTTGGTGATAAAAAATAAAAGTTTGGTTTATAACCTACAACCGTTTGGTGATTAAAACCCCAAAAAATCTTTTGGGGATAACCTACAAACAGTTTGGTGATTTTAAAACCTTAAAAACAGCTTTGGGGGATAACCCACAACAGTTTGGTGATAACCTACAAGGGTTTTTGGGGTTTAAAACCCAAACAGTCGTGGTGATAAAACTACAACAAATTTGGTGATAACATACAAAAAGTCTTAGTGGTAAAAATACAAAAGTTCCCTTTTTTAAAAAACCTCAACGTTTAGGGGTAACACTACAAACCCGTCTTAGTAATAAAACTACAACAGTTTGGGTTTAAAAAAACTCAAAGTCTTGGTAATAAAAACCCACAAAAGTCTTGGGTGATAAAAACTAAAAGGGTTTTGGGAATAACACTACAACCCGTCTTTGGTTTATAACACTACAACAGTCCTTTGGGGATAAAAATTACAAAAAGTCTTAGTGAAAAAAATACAACAGTTTGGGGGGGGTAAACTACAACAGTCTTGGTGATAACACTAAACGTTTGGGGATAAAAACCCACAACAGTTTGTGATAAAAACTTTCCAGTCTTTGGGGATAATAATAAACAGTCTTTGGGGATAACACTACAAAAAGTTTTTGGGGGATTTAAAACCCCAACAGTCTTGGTGATAACTACAAAAGTTTTGTGATAACCCTACAACATCTTGGTGATAAAAATTTCAACAGTTTGGTGATAAAAATACAAAGTCTTGGTAATAACACTACAACAGTCTTGGTGATAATTTTTCAACAGTCTTGGTTATAACATTACCCCAAAGTCTTGGTGATACAGGGGCTTTGGGGATAACATTACAACAGTCTTGGTGAAAAACACTTTCAACAGTCTTGGGGGATAAAAACTAAAACAGGGCTTGGTGAAACCCCTTCAAAAAAGTCTTGGTGGATAAACTACAACAGTTTTGGTTTTAAAAAATACAACGTCTTGGTTTATAATAATACAACAGTTTTGGGGATTAAAAATTACAAAAGTTTTTGGGGATAACACTAAAAAAGTTTGGGTTTAAAACTACAATGGGCTTGGGATAACACTACAACAGTCTTGGGGATAAACCCCCAATAGTTTGGTTTAAAAAAAACCAAAAATTTTTGGTTTATAAAATTACAAAAGTCTTGGTGATAAAAATACAGTCTTTGTGGGTAAAAATTTCCAAAAGGGTTTTGGGGAATTAAAAACTACAACAGTCTTTTTTTAAAAACCTACCCAAAAATCTTGGGGGATAAAAAACTACAACAGTCTTGGTGAAAAAACTTTCAACAGTTTGGAAAATAACCCCTACAACAGCTTGGAAAAACAAATACCAAAAGTCTTGGTTATAACACTACAACAGGGCCCTTTGTGATAACATTCAACCCGTTTGGTGGGTAACACTACAAAAGTTTGGGGATAACACTACAACGTTTTTGGGGTTAAAAACTACAACGTCTTGGGGATAACCCTTACAACAGTTTGGTAATAAAACCCACAACAGTTTAGTGATAAACCCCTACAACGTTTTGGTTTTAAAAATACAGTATTGGTGATAACACTACAACAGTTTTGGATTTAAAACTAAAAGTCTTGGTAATAATTTAAAAAAAAGTTTGGTGATAACACTAAACCGTTTTTTGTGATACATCCAAAAAGTTTGGTGATAAATTTTCAACAGTTTTGGTTTAAAAACCCTTACAAAGTTTGGGATAAACCCCTACCCAAAAGTTTGGTTGATAAACTACAACAGTCTAGGTGATAAAAACTTTCAAAGTCTTGGGGTAAAAATTACAAAGTTTTTGGTGATAACACTACAAAAAAAGTCTTGGTGATAAAAACAAACAGTCTTTGGGGATTAAAAACTACAACAGTCTTGGTGGGTAACACTACAAAAAGTCTTGGTAATAACATTTCAACAGTTTGGTGATAATAATTTCAACGTCTTTGGGGATAACATTACAACGTCTTGGTGATAACCTTTAAAAGCTTGGTGATACATAAAAAACAGTCTTGGGGATAACACTACAAAGTCTTTGGGGATAAAAACCCCCAATAGTTTTTGGGAATAACATTTCAACAGTCTTTGGGGTTTAAATTTTCAAATTTGGTGATAATAATTCCCGTCTTTGTGTAAAATTTCAAAAAAGTCTTGGTGATAACACTAAACAGTTTGGGAATAAAATACAAAAAGTTTGGGATAACATAAAAGTTTGGTGATAACACTACAAAGTCTTGGAGAGAAAAACTACCCAGTCTTGGGGGTAACATCAAACAGTTTGGTGATAACCCCTACAACAGTCTTAGTGATAAACACTAAACAGTCTTGGTGAAAAAAACTACAACGTCTTGGAGGGTAAACACTACCAGTCTTCGTGATAACACTAAAAACAGGGCTTTGGGGATAAATTAAACAGTCTTGGTAAAACACTACAACAGTCTTAGTGATAAACTACAACAGTTTGGTTAAAAATAAAACAGTATTTACCTGGGGGTTTTCCTGGGGAGAGTTTCGGGGGGGGCAAAAGCCCCCGCGGCCCCGGGTTTGACCAAGGCCCCCGGTGGATCAGCGCCCGATCAAACCCCGGGTGTTGCTGCGGGGTGCACGCAAACCCAAAGTACGAGGCCCCAGCCCGGCTGATCAGGAACTGTCTTTTTGGTGCTTGCCCGTGCCAGCTTGAAGACTGCCAGGGGTCTGTTTGGGAATTCCCCCCCTTTTGGTGATAAATACAAAAAAGTCGTGTGATAACCCCCTACAAACCCGTCTTGGTTTAAAAATAATTAAATCTTGGTGTAACACTACAAAAAGGGTTTTTTGATAACACCCCCAAAAATTTGGTGAAAAACATTTTCAACAGGGCTTGGTTTAAAAACATTTCAACGTCTTGGTGATAACACTAAAACAGTTTGGTTTAAAAACCCCTACAACCGTTTTTGGTAATGGGCACTACAAAGTCTTAGTGATAACACTACAACAGTTTGGTGAGGGTAATAAAAAGGGCCCGGGGATAAAAATACAACAGTTTGGTGTTAAAACTCAAAGTTTGGTGATAAAAACTACAAAAGTCTTTGGTGGGTAAAAATAAAAAACAGTTTTGGGGATAACATTACAACAGTCTTTGGGTTTATTAAAACTACCCAAAAATCTTTGGATAACCTACAACAGTTTTTTGGTTTTAAACATAAACAGTCTTGGTGATAACATTTCAACGTTTGGTGCTAAACTACAACAGTTTTTGGTGATAAAAACTACAAGTCTTAGTGATTAAAACTACCCAAAAGTCTTTGGGGATAATACAGTCTTGGTGAAAACAATACAACAGGGCTTTGGGGATAACCCCTTTAAAAAAGTCTTGGTGATAACACTACAAAAAGTCTTGGTGTTTAACCCCTACAAAAATTTTTGGGATAACACACCAAAAGTCTTGGTGATAAAACTACCCAAAAGCCTTGGTGAAAAATAATTAAATTTGGTGATAACACTACAACAGTTTTGGGGATAAAACTACAACAGTTTTTGGTGATAATAATAAAAGTTTTTGGTGATAACTCTACTTCAGTCTTGGTTTATAACAAATGAACAGTTTTGGGGATAAAACTAGAACCCCGTTTGGTGTAAACTCAACAGTTTGGTGGTAACACTTTCAACGGGTTTTGGGATAATAAAAAAAATTTTTTTTTTTCGGGGATAACAATACAAAGTCTTTGTGATAAAAACTACAACAGTCTTTGGGGATTAAAACTACAAAAGTCTTGGTGATAACAATACAACAGTCTTGGTGATTAAAAACTACAAAAAGTTTGGGTGATAACACTAAACAGTTTGGGTTTATTAAAAACCCAAAGTCTTGGGGATAAAAACTACAACAGTTTGGTGATAAAAAATAATACATCCTTTGGGGATAACATACAAAGGGCTTGGTGATAACAAAAAACGGGCTTGGTGATAACATACAAAAGTCTTGGTGATAACATTACAACAGGGCTTGGTGATAAAAACTTTCAACAGTTTGGTGATAACACTCAAAGTCTTAGTGTTTAACCCCTCAAAGTCTTGGTGAAAATATACAGGGCTTGGGGTTAACACTAAAAACAGTCTTGGTGAAAACACTTTCAACAGTCCCCTTGGTGATAACATACAAAAAGTCTTGGTTTATAAATAATCAGTCTTTGGGGAAAAAAACACTATAACCCGTTTTGGTGTAATAAAACAGTCCCCGGTGGGTAACACTACAACAGTCTTAGTGATAACCTTTAACAGTTTGGTGATAACACAAACAGTCTTGGTGATAAAAATTACAAAGTCTTGGGGATAACCCCTACAAAAAAATTTTTGGGATAAAAACTACAAAAAGCTTTTGGGGATAACACTAAACAGTCTTGGGGGGTAAAAATACAAAAAGTCTTGGTGATAAAACTACAACTTTTGGTGATAAAACTAAAAAAGCCTTTGGTGATAACAATAATTTCAGTCTTTTGGGGTAAAAACCTACAAAAAGTCTTGGTGATAACAAATACAACAGTCTTTTGGGGGATAACCAAATTAACCCTCTTGGTGATAACTCTACTCAGTTTGGTGATAAAACTAGAAAAACTGGTGATAACCCCTACAACAGTCTTTGGGGGTTTTAAAACACAACAGGGTTTGGGGGATAAAATAAGTCTTGGTGATAAAAACTACAAAGTTTGGTGATAAAACCCCTACAACGTCTTGGTTTATAAAAACCCACAAAAAGTTTGGTGAAAAAACACTACAACAGTCCCGGGGTAACACTACAACATCTTTGGGGTTTAAATAAACAGTTTTTGGTGATAATAAACGTCTTTGGGGATTAAAAAAACAAACAGTTTGGGATTAAAATTTTAAGTTTGTGGGGTAACATCAACAGTCTTGGGGGGTTTAAACTACAACAAAATTTGGTGAAAAAACACTACAACAGTCTTGGTAAAAAACACTACAAAAAAGTCTTGGTGATAAACTACAAGGGCTTGGTAATTTAAAACTTTCAACAGTCTTTGGGGGATAACACTTCAAAAAGTTCCCTTTGGGGTAACATACAACATTTAGTGTAACACTACAAAAGTCTTAGTTGGGTAAAAAATACAACAGTCTTAGTGATAAAAACTACCCAAAAGTCTTAGTGATAACACTACAACAGTCTTTTTTGATTTAAAACTACAACAGTCTTTTGTGATAAAAACTACAACAGTCTTAGTGTTTAAAACTAAACAGTTTGGGTTTATAACACTACAAAGTCCCGGTTGATAACTCTATACATCTTAGTGATAAAAACTAAACATTTTAGTGATAAAAAAATCAAAGTCTTGGTTTATTAAAAACTTTCAAAAAGGTTTTTGGGAAAAAACAACAAAAGTTTTGGTAAATTCCCCTACAACAGTTTGGTGATAACACTACAAAGTTTGGTAAAAAACATAAACAGTTTTTGGTGATAAAAACCCACAACCGTCTTGGGAAAAACTAAAAGTCTTTTGGGGAAACATCCAAAAGTTTGGTAATAACAATCCAACGTCTTGGGGATAAAAACTACAACCCGTCTTGGTGATAAATCTACTACAGTCTTTGTATAATGTTTTTGTGGTTTATTGTGAAGGGCTTTTGTATCAAAAAAGGGTTTTGGGAGTTGTCTTCCATGATAGATAAATTACTTACTCCGGAGTAAACAAAAGAGCTTGGGTGACAGCACTGAATCCTGGTTATACAACACACTATAAACTCCAGAATGCAACCTTGGTGATGAATAGTTTAGAAAACCGACAAGTTGAAGAATGAGACACTTGAGCGGCATATGGGAATCTTTATTGAAGAAACGTTTCGCCACACAGTGGCTTCATCAGTCTTAAACAAAGCAGGAAGGTATCAGGAGAGGAGAAGTTTGAGGTTATCAGTCCCTCAGCCTGGAGTCGATGTATTCAGTCAGTCTTGTAGAAAGTACAGCACAGGGCCATAACAGTAGATTATATACTGTAGTCAGGTGAGACGAAGCAGGAGGAGGTGGGGTCATAGTGAAACCATCCACTAGTCGAAGTAGGTCTTCGTCCTAAGATTGGACAAGTTTTGAAGAATTCTTTGTATCAAGATCCCATGATGATGCAGTGTCTGACTACAGTATATAAGCCACTGCTACGGCCCTGTGCTGTACTTTCTATAAGATTGATGGACTGAACACATCTGCTCCAGGCTAAGGGACTGATTACCTCAAACTCCTCCTCTCCTTATACCCTCCTGCTTTGTATAAGACTAATGAAGCCACTGTGTGGCGAAACGTTTCTTCAATAAAGATTCCCATATGTTGCATAAGTGTTTCAATTCTTCGTGCAACCTTCGTATAGAAATCACAGGACGGCAATCATCGTCCACATAACAAAGCCTATTATGTGGCCTTAAACTACAGCAAGTCCTGGATCCTGGATAACAATTATTGTGGCGTGACCGATCACTGTTTTCCTGGTGCTCCCGGAGACATTCTCGCATGCAATGCCTGGTAACAGAATATCTCTTCATTTAAAAAGCCTTCGAAATCATTCAGCTTGACAACAGACATCCTGCTGGTCTCTCACGTTGCAATCAGACTATGTTCTTGACCTTGAGACTGGAACATTCCTGCATTTGCATTTAAAATTTAGATGATAATCTCTCGCAAGAGTTGACACTGTGAGGGGAAATATACATACTACACTTAGAAGACCAGACTTGTGAAGATCCTCCCTCATTATGTCTCGCATTATCTAGACCCCAGTCAGTGGGCCGTGACTTATCTAGACCCCAGTCGGTAGGTGGTGACTTATCTAGACCCCAGTCGGTAGGTGGTAACTTATCTAGACCCCAGTCAGTGGGTGGTGACTTATCTAGACCCCAGTCAGTGTGTGGTAACTTATCTAGACCCCAGTCAGTGGGTGGTGACTTATCTAGACCCCAGTTAGTGAGTGGTGAGTTATCTAAACCCCAGTTGTTGAGTGGTGACTTATCTAGACCCAAGTTAGTGGGTGCTAACTTATCTAGACCCCAGTTAGTGGGTGCTAACTTATCTAAACCCCAGTTAGTGAGTGCTAACTTATCTAGACTCCAGTTAGTGGGTGCTAACTTATCTAGACTCCAGTCAGTGGGCGGTAACTTACCTAGATAGACCCCAGTCAGTGGGTGGTAACTTATCTAGATATGTCCCAGTCAGTGGATGGTAATTTATCTAGACCCCAGTGGGTGGTAACTTATCTAGACCCCAGTGGGTGGTAACTTATCTAGACCCCAGTTAGAGGGTGATAACTTATCTAGACCCAAGTTAGTGGGTGGTAACTTATCTAGACCCCAGTTAGTGGGTGGTGACTCACCCAGAGCAAGTGTAGTATTTCGTTAATTAAGTTTTATGCCAGTGTGGCTTGATTACTGTGTAAGAATACACATACACACTCACAAAACACACATACACATACACACACAAAACACACACACACACACACACACACACACACACACACACCGAAGAGGCGGGGCCAGGAGCTGTGAATCGACCCCTGCAACCACAAATAGGTGAGTACACACACACACACACACACACACACACACACACACACACAACACACACAACACACACACACACACACACACACACACACACACACAAACTTTAGTGCTCTGTGAACGTAAGTGTTTTTGAGGGCTACCCAAAGGTACTGCAGGGGTCTTTAAGTGTGTCGGGGTAGTGAACAATCCTTGAAGTGAAAGTTAAGACACATGTGCAACATCTGGATATCTTTATTGTAGTAGACGTTTCGCCATCCAGTGGCTTTATCAATACAGATTCTAGGACATAATAGGAAGACAGTAGAACTATATACAAAAGATGAGGTAATCAGTCCCTCGGCCTTGGAGTTAGTGTTCACAGCATCGTGGTGGAGGAGAGTCTGGAGCAAAGGCAAGAAGACTGGCGCTTTTTATAGGCGTCAGTGAATGGGACGGGCAGCAGACGAGGTCAGTCACTGGTAGGCGGGATTCCCCAGTGGAAGTAGGTCCTTCCCAAAGAGATGGGTTAGTTGCAGCAGCCGTGAAGAAGGTCTTGTAGATGTCCTCTGAACCAAGATTCCATGATGTTGCAGTGTCTGACAAGTTGTGCAAAGAAAGGTATAAAATACCGACAATATGAAAGTTAAGACACATGTGCAACATCTGGATATCTTTATTGTAGTAGACGTTTCGCCATCCAGTGGCTTTATCAATACAGATTCTAGGACATAATAGGAAGACAGTAGAACTATATACAAAAGATGAGGTAATCAGTCCCTCGGCCTTGGAGTTAGTGTTCACAGTGTTCCGCCTACCAGTGACTTTGCCCTCGTCTGCTGCCCGTCCCTATCCACTGACGCCTATATAACCGCCAGTCTTCTTGCCTTTGCTCCAGATTCTCCTCCACCACGATGCTGTGAACACTAACTCCAAGGCCGAGGGACTGATTACCTCATCTTTTGTATATAGTTCTACTGTCTTCCTATTATGTCCTAGAATCTGTATTGATAAAGCCACTGGATGGCGAAACGTCTACTACAATAAAGATATCCAGATGTTGCACATGTGTCTTAACTTTCATATTGTCGGTATTTTATACCTTTCTTTGCACAATCCTTGAAGTGATTTACAAGTTGCCCTGAGCCATATAAGTGTGGGGAGAGCCACAGTTTTATAAGTGAACTAGAAAATGATGTCTGGTGGCGAAGTCAGAGTGGGCAGGTGCAGTGTGCTCCAGGCAGCGGTGCCATGTGTCACCCAAGATAGACAATAAAGTGAAATGTGTGACCAGTGAATGAAGTACAGTGAACAGGTTATATATCGACAAGAAACAGACGTGGATATACGCCAGGACATCACATCGAGCTGGACAATCTATGGGATGCTACAGGTTGCTTCAGGTTGCTACAGATTGCTACAGGTTGCATCGCGAGTATCTCATCTATGCATGGTCGTCGCGGAGTTAGGTGTGAGTTCCAATTAACTGTCAAGCTGTTAGTGAGCAGCCCAACTCTCCTAGTACGATAAAGAATAGGATATCAGGTACCCCATAACGAATAGCAATGGTAATTTATAGTAGAACAGTGTGAGCAGACAGTTGAAGCAAAGACGACAGGCTAGTAGGCGGGTGTGGGTCAGGTCAGGTAGAGGACTGTAGACTACGTGTCACGGGCAGACTCCACACACACTCTCATACACTGTAACGTGCAATCCCACCTACTACTTTTCACACACTTAATAAACCATCACTCGTATAGTTACCCCCCCCACACACACACATACAGACCCCCACAAACTCTCCCCCCCACCTCTCTCCCAGTCCCTCCCTGATCCTCCTCTGTCCTCGCCCTCCTCCTCCTCCCCCCCCCTCCTCTCCTTCTTTCCCCCTCTCCTTCCCCCCCCTCTCTCTCCCCCTTTGCATCTCTTTACTCTCTCTCTCCCTATATACCCCCCTTCTATCCCCCTCCCAACCTCTCTCCCATTTCGCCAGTCTCCAGCTTCCTCCTCTCCCTCTCTCCCCCCCCCCACACACACTGAGAGAAACACATCACGAAACAACCACACAGAAATGCATAGTTTCCCATTCAGTAGCAACCAAAAAAAAAAAAATGGGCTGGCAGAGAGCAGGACAGAAAACCAGGGGACTGGAGGATGAATCTGCAAAGGAAGATTAGGTAGCAGAGCTCATGAAAAGGGAACATGAGTGAGGAAGTAAGTTAGAAGAGCTTAGCATGAAAATGGAGGGAAAGATAGCAGTAGAAAGCATGTGGACATGACATCGGAAACTGCTACCTCAGTCACAAACGAAGGGAAAGGAGTGAAACTATATGCAGAGGCCCTATCAGACCATCATGGAGCCCGAGGAAAAAAGAGGATCACATCAGGACCAATCGAGGGGGACTATAGAAAATGGAAGAGCTAAGCTATATGTAGAGGACCTAACATACAACAGCAGTGCCCAGGGAAAGCTGAGAAGGAAATGACAGACCACTGGACCCAGGAACAATAGATAGTGAAGAGAATGAAGAAAGGAAAACTGCAATGGAGGCAACTAAATCGAATCAGGGGATACATAGGGATGTGCAGTGGGAGAATGAAAGGGAGAGATCAGTCTTTGTTTATGGGCTCCAGGAAATTGACGGGAAAACTTACGAAGCAAGAAGACAAGGGGATAAAAAAAGGATTGAAAGCATCATGAAAACATTAGAAGATGACATGACCTAGTTGGCAAATTTTCTGAGAAGAGAGGGGTTTGCAAGAGGAGGAAACCGGCCAGTCAAAGTGATTTTCAAAGCAGAATTGGCTCGAAACAGGATCCTGCAGGAGAAAGCAAAACTAAAGGACATGTCAGCATACCAGAGGGTGTATCTCGACCACGACAGAATATGAAAAGAAAGGCAGAAGCTGAAAGAGAGGGTACAAATGTGAAAGGAGGAAAGAGAGGTGAAGGTGGAGATGGACAGGAGAACCCAGACTTAGGAGGAAGTTCAAATACAACCTCCCTCACAAACACCTAACACCTACAGAAGCGTACCCTACAACCAGGACAGGCCCAATGCAATCATTCTAAACAAAAACACACATGCCATATCCAATGCCCCCACCCACCTCATTACAAACTCCACCCCCACAGCAACTATCTATAGTTCCTCGTAAGGTCTCCTGCATCCCCAACCCCAACATTCCCCCCCCCCCCGCTCAGACCACAGTTTTAGAAAAGAAGTTGAAAGTTTGATATACAAATGCAGATGGAATAACAAATACATGAGAAGTGTGTCATAAAAGAATCCAGGAGATATCCCCAGACATAATAGCACTCACAGAAACGATACTCAGCATGATAACAGTTGCAATCTGTCTAATGGGATATCAAATCCTCAGGAAAGATAGATGGAGCAGAGGGGGAGGAGGTATTTTACTGCTCATTAATAACTGGTAGGGATTTCAGGAAATGGAAGGAATGGATGGAATGGGCGAAAGGAACTACATAGTAGGAACAAGCCAGTCTGAGGGGCATAAAGTGGTAATTGCAGTAATGTACAAATTACCACAGAACTGCAGAAGGCCAAGAGAAAAATATGACAAGAGCAACACAGCAATGGTAGACACACTAGCCGAGGTGGCCAGAAAAGCTCACATGGGGAAAGCAAAATTACTGGTTATGGGTGATTTCAATCACAAGGAGACTGACTTGGAAAACGTGGAGCCCCATGGGGGTCCCAAAACATGGAGAGCCAAGATGATGGATGTGGTACTGGGAAACCTCAAGCATCAACATGTTAGAGACACTATCAAAGTGATTGGTGAGGATGATCCAGCAAGACTGGACCTAGTATTCACCTTGAGTAGCTTGGACATCAAGGATATCACGTACGAAAAGCCCCTTGGAGCTAGTGATCATGTAGTTCTGTGCTTTGCTTACATAATTGAGCTACAATGGACGGGAAAAACCAAACTACAAAAGGGGGAACTACACAGGCATGAGGAACTTTCTGCAAGACGCTCAGTGGGAGAGACAATTGGCAGGAAAACCAGTAAAAGAAATGATGGACTATGTGACAACAAAATGCAAGGAGGCAGAGGAGAGGTTTGTTCCAAAGGGAAGCAGAAATAATGGGAAGACCAGAACGAGTTCTTGGTTCACCCAAAGGAAAAGAACAGAAGAAAAAAAAAGACCCAGGAAAATAGAGAGATTATCCGAAGAGCCAGAAACGAATTTGCACAGATAAGAAGGGAGGCTCAGCAACAATACGAAAATGACATAGCATCGAAAGTCAAGTCTGGCCTGAAGCTGTTGTATAGCCACATCAGGAGGAAAACAACAGTCAAGGGCTAGGTAATCATGCTGAGGAAGAAAGGTGGGGAGTTCACAAGAAACGACCAAGAGGTATGTGAGATCAACATGAGATTTAAAGAAGTATTTACAGTGGAGACAAGAAGGACTCCAGGAATTCAGAATAGGGAGGTACACCAACAAGTGCTGGATGAAATACACACAACCGAGGAGGTGAAGAAGCTGCTATGTGAACTTGATACCTCAAAGGCGGTGGACAAGACAACATCTCTCCATCGGTTCTTAGAGAGGGAGCGGAAATGCTGTGTGTGCCACTAACAAAAATCTTCAACACATCCATTGAAACTGGGCAACTACGTGTGGTATGCAAGATGACAAATGTAGTCCCAATTTTTTAAAAAAGTAGACAGACACGAAGCATTAAACTACAGACCTGTGTCACTGATGTGTATAGTATACAAAGTCAAAGAGAAGATCAGGAGGAGAGTGGTGGAGCACCTAGAAAGACTGAAGCTTATAAACGACAACCAGCACAGTTTCAAGGAAGGAAAATCCTGTGTCACAGACCTACTGGAGTTTTATGACAGGGCAACAGAAGCAAGACACGAGGGTAAGGAGTGGATAGACTGCATTTTCGTGGACTGCCTAAAGGCCTTCGACACAGTTTCCTTCCCCCAGGTTATTTCAAAAGTTAGAGGATCAGGCATGCATAACAGGAGAGGCACTGCAATGGATCAGAGAATATCTGACAGGGAGGCAACAACGAGTCATGGTACGTGACGAGGTATTAGAGTGAGCGCCTGTGACGAACGGGGTTCCACAGGGGTCAGTCCTAGAACCTGTGCTGTTTTTGGTATATGTGAATGACATGACGGAAGGGATAGACTCAGAAGTGTCTCTGTTTGCAGATGATGTGAAGTTAATGAGAAGAATTAAATCAGTCGAGGATCAGGTAGGACTACAAAGACACCTGGACAGGCTACAAGCCTGGTCTAGCAACTGGCTCCTTGAATTTAACCCCGCCAAATGCAGAGTCAGGAAGATCGAGGAACTGCAAAGAAGACCGCAGAGAATAGTCTAGGTGGCCAAAGACTGCAAACCACGCTAAAGGAAAAAAATCTTAGGGTGAGTATAATATTGAGCACATCTCCTGAGGCGCACATCAGTCAGATAAATGCTGCAGCATACGGGCGTCTGACAAACCTTAGAAAAGCGTTCCAATACCTTAGCAAGGAATCGGTCAAGATTCTGTATACCATTTACGTCAGGCCCATACTGAAGTATGCAGCACCAGTTTGGAATCCACACCTGGTCACGCACGTCAAGAAATTAGAGAAAGTGCAAAGGTTCGCAACAAGACTAGTCCCAGAACTAGAGAGATTGTCCTTCGAAGGAAGGTTGAGGGCAATCGGCCTGACGACACTGGAGAACAAGAGGGTCAGGAATTATTTCTTCAGTCACAGAGTTGTCACGAAGTGGAATAGCCTAGAAAGTGACGTAGTGGAGGCAGGAACCATTCATAGTTTTAAGACGAGGTTTAGAAAAGCTCGTGGAGCATGGAGAGAGAAGACCTACCAGCAATCAGTGAGGAGTCGGGGCCAGGAGCTATTACTCGACCTCTGCAACCACAAATAGGTGAGTACACACACACAAGACGCACACGTACCCTGTACACCTCTCTCCAGAACTGCTGTATTTCGACACAATTATCATTCTAATACAATAACATGAGAATGAAAATAGAAATCAGAAAGTTTGAGCATGAAGCCATAGGTGACTGAGTCCTAACACTGAAGTGGAGAACAACAAACATGAATCGTCGCAACTTACCAAGACGGAAGAGAAAAGTAAAATGCTGGATGGACATACAGAGGAAGTTAATTAAGGGAAGCTACTAGAGAGTGAATATGGAGAGATAATAAGCATGGGAGATCAAGTGGAGATGAAACGGAGAGGTTCCATTAACATCCGTACAATACTTTGGTTTGTATAGATGCTTGTAAAAATCAGATATGACTGTAAGACACTGTAGCTACATTAGGGTATCTTCATTCTGGAAAGTTTTCCAGGAGAAAGATACGCAAATATTGAAGAAGTGTTTTATTTGTCAACCATCCTGTATGTAGTAGACTTGTGGGAACTGGTTGTGAGGGTGATGGACTGGTGGTGAGGGTGATGGACTGTTGGTGAGGGTGATGGACTGGTGGTGAGTGACTGACTGGTGGAGAGGGTGATGGACTGTTGGTGAGGGTGATGGACTGTTGGTGAGGCTGATGGGCTGTTGGTGAGGGTGATGGACTGTTGGTGAGGGTGATGGACTGGTGGTGAGTGACTGACTGGTGGAGAGGGTGATGGACTGTTGGTGAGGGTGATGGACTGTTGGTGAGGGTGATGGACTGGTGGTGAGTGACTGACTGGTGGGAGAGGGTGATGGACTGTTGGTGAGGGTGATGGACTGTTGGTGAGGCTGATGGGCTTGTTGGTGAGGGTGATGGACTGTTGGTGAGGGTGATGGACTGTTGGTGAGGGTGATGGACTGTTGGTGAGGGTGATGGACTGTTGGTGAGGGTGATGGACTGTTGGTGAGGGTGATGGACTGTTGGTGAGGGTGATGGACTGGTGGTGAGGGTGATGGACTGGTGGTGAGGGTGATGGACTGGTGGTGAGGGTGATGGACTGGTGGTGAGGGTGATGGACTGTTGGTGAGGGTGATGGACTGGTGGTGAGGGTGGATGGACTGGTGGTGAGGGTGATGGACTGGTGGTGAGGGTGATGGACTGTTGGTGAGGGTGATGGACTGGTGGTGAGTGACTGACTGGTGGAGAGGGTGATGGACTGTTGGTGAGGATGATGGACTGTTGGTGAGGATGATGGACTGTTGGTGAGGATGATGGACTGTTGGTGAGGATGATGGACTGTTGGTGAGGATGATGGACTGTTGGTGAGGATGATGGACTGTTGGTGAGGGTGATGGACTGGTGGTGAGGGTGATGGACTGTTGGTGAGGGTGATGGACTGTTGGTGAGGGTGATGGACTGTTGGTGAGGGTGATGGACTGGTGGTGAGGGTGATGGACTGTTGGTGAGGGTGATGGACTGTTGGTGAGGGTGATGGACTGTTGGTGAGGGTGATGGACTGGTGGTGAGGGTGATGGACTGGTGGTGAGGGTGATGGACTGTTGGTGAGGGTGATGGACTGTTGGTGAGGGTGATGGACTGGTGGTGAGGGTGATGGACTGGTGGTGAGGGTGATGGACTGTTGGTGAGGGTGATGGACTGGTGGAGAGGGTGATGGGACTGTTGGTGAGGGTGATGGACTGTTGGTGAGGGTGATGGACTGTTGGTGAGGGTGATGGACTGTTGGTGAGGGTGATGGACTGTTGGTGAGGGTGATGGACTGGTGGTGAGGGTGATGGACTGTTGGTGAGGGTGATGGACTGGTGGTGAGGGTGATGGACTGTTGGTGAGGGTGATGGACTGGTGGTGAGGGTGATGGGACTGTTGGTGAGGGTGATGGACTGGTGGTGAGGGTGATGGACTGGTGGTGAGGTGATGGTACTGTTGGTGAGGGTGATGGACTGGTGGAGAGGGTGATGGACTGTTGGTGAGGGTGATGGACTGTTGGTGAGGGTGATGGACTGTTGGTGAGGCTGATGGACTGTTGGTGAGGCTGATGACTGTTGGTGAGGCTGATGGACTGTTGGTGAGGCTGATGGACTGTTGGTGAGGCTGATGGACTGTTGGTGAGGCTGATGGACTGTTGGTGAGGCTGATGGACTGTTGGTGAGGCTGATGGACTGTTGGTGAGGCTGATGGACTGTTGGTGAGGCTGATGGACTGTTGGTGAGGTGTGATGGACTGGTGGTGAGGGTGATGGGACTGTTGGTGAGGGTGATGGACTGGTGGTGAGGGTGATGGACTGTTGGTGAGGGTGATGGACTGGTGGTGAGGGTGATGGACTGTTGGTGAGGGTGATGGACTGGTGGTGAGGGTGATGGACTGGTGGTGAGGGTGATGGACTGTTGGTGAGGGTGATGGACTGGTGGAGAGGGTGATGGACTGGTGGTGAGGGTGATGGACTGTTGGTGAGGGTGATGGACTGTTGGTGAGGCTGATGGACTGTTGGTGAGGCTGATGGACTGTTGGTGAGGGTGATGGACTGTTGGTGAGGGTGATGGACTGGTGGAGAGGGTGATGGACTGGTGGTGAGGGTGATGGACTGTTGGTGAGGGTGATGGACTGGTGGTGAGGGTGATGGACTGTTGGTGAGGGTGATGGACTGTTGGTGAGGGTGATGGACTGGGTGGGTAGGGTGATGGACTGGTGGTGAGGGTGATGGACTGTTGGTGAGGGTGATGGACTGGTGGAGAGGGTGATGGACTGTTGGTGAGGGTGATGGACTGTTGGTGAGGCTGATGGACTGTTGTGAGGCTGATGGACTGTTGGTGAGGCTGATGGACTGTTGGTGAGGGTGATGGACTGTTGGTGAGGATGATGGACTGTTGGTGAGGATGATGGACTTGTGGTGAGGATGATGGACTGGTAAGGTTGATGGACTGGTGGCTAGGGTGATGGACTGTTGGTGAGGATGATGAACTTGTGGTGAGGATGATGGACTGTTGGTGAGGCTGATGGACTTGTGGTGAGGATGATGGACTGGTGGTGAGGATGATGGACTTGTGGTGAGGATGATGGACTGTTGGTGAGGCTGATGGACTTGTGGTGAGGCTGATGGACTGGTAAGGTTGATGGACTGGTGGCTAGGGTGATGGACTGTTGGTGAGGATGATGAACTTGTGGTGAGGATGATGGACTGGTGGTGAGGATGATGGACTGGTAAGGGTGATGGACTGGTGGCTAGGGTGATGGACTGGTGGTGAGGATAATGGGCTTTTGGTGAAGATGATGGACTTTTGGTGAGGATGATGGACTGTTGGTGAGGGTGATGGACTGTTGGTGAGGGTGATGAACTTGTGGCTAGGGTGATGGACTGTTGGTGAGGGTGATGGACTGTTGGTGAGGGTGATGAACTTGTGGCTAGGGTGATGGACTGTTGGTGAGGGTGATGGACTGGTAAGGGTGATGGACTGGTGGCTAGGGTGGACTGGTTAGGGTGGACTGGTGGTTAGGGTGATGGACTGGTGAAGTATAAGGTCACGTAGTTCTTAAAGTTCTGAGAGAAAGACCATCATGAATGCCTCACTCAGCTTCATGGTGTCAGGTGACCATCCTTGTCCACTCATTTATCATTCAACACTTCCCCAGAGATCAGCAATCCCACCCCACACAACAACAACACAATGATATGACAACAATACAATGATATGACAATACAATATGACAATACAATGATATGACAATACAATGATATGACTACAATACAATGATATGACAATGCAATGATATGACAATGCAATGATATGACAATACAATGATATGACAAAACAATGATATGACAATACAAGGATATGACAATACAAGGATATGACAATACAATGATAAGACAATACAGTGATATGACAATACAATGCTATGACAATACAATGATATGACAACGCAAGTTTATGACAACACACAGCAGTATATGGACATGACAACAACACAACAGTATATGGACATGACAACGCAAGTTTATGACAACACACAGCAGTATATGGACATGACAACAACACAACAGTATATGGACATGACAACAACACAACAGTATATGGACATGACAACAACACAACAGTATATGGACATGACAACAACACAACAGTATATGGACATGCAACAACACAACAGTATATGGACATGACAATAACACAACAGTATATGGACATGGCAACAACACAAAACAGTATATGGACATGGCAACAACACAAAACAGTATATGGACATGGCAACAACACAAAACAGTATATGGACATGACAACAACACAAAACAGTATATGGACATGGCAACAACACAAAACAGTATATGGACATGACAACAACACAAAACAGTATATGGACATGACAACAACACAACAGTATATGGACATGACAACAACACAACAGTATATGGACATGACAACAACACAGCAGTATATGGACATGACAACAACACAGCAGTATATGGACATGACAACAACACAACAGTATATGGACATGACAACAACACAACAGTATATGGACATGACAACAACACAGCAGTATATGGACATGACAATAACACAACAGTATATGGACATGACAACAACACAAAACAGTATATGGACATGACAACAACACAAAACAGTATATGGACATGACAACAACACAAAACAGTATATGGACATGACAACAACACAAAACAGTATATGGACATGGCAACAACACAAAACAGTATATGGACATGGCAACAACACAACAGTATATGGACATGACAACAACACAACAGTATATGGACATGACAACAACACAACAGTATATGGACATGGCAACAACACAAAACAGTATATGGACATGGCAACAACACAAACAGTATATGGACATGCAACAACACAAAACAGTATATGGACATGACAACAACACAAAACAGTATATGGACATGACAACAACACAACAGTATATGGACATGACAACAACACAACAGTATATGGACATGACAACAACACAGCAGTATATGGACATGACAACAACACAACAGTATATGGACATGACAACAACACAACAGTATATGGACATGACAACAACACAACAGTATATGGACATGACAACAACACAGCAGTATATGGACATGACAACAACACAACAGTATATGGACATGACAACAACACAAAACAGTATATGGACATGACAACAACACAAAACAGTATATGGACATGACAACAACACAAAACAGTATATGGACATGACAACAACACAAAACAGTATATGGACATGACAACAACACAAAACAGTATATGGACATGGCAACAACACAAAACAGTATATGGACATGGCAACAACACAACAGTATATGGACATGACAACAACACAAAACAGTATATGGACATGACAACAACACAACAGTATATGGACATGACAACAACACAAAACAGTATATGGACATGGCAACAACACAAAACAGTATATGGACATGACAACAACACAAAACAGTATATGGACATGACAACAAACAAAACAGTATATGGACATGACAACAACACAAAACAGTATATGGACATGGCAACAACACAAAACAGTGTATGGACATGGCAACAACACAAAACAGTATATGGACATGGCAACAACACAACAGTATATGGACATGACAACAACACAAAACAGTATATGGACATGACAACAACACAAAACAGTATATGGACATGACAACAACACAACAGTATATGGACATGACAACAACACAAAACAGTATATGGACATGGCAACAACAACAAAACAGTATATGGACATGACAACAACACAAAACAGTATATGGACATGACAACAACACAAAACAGTATATGGACATGACAACAACACAAAACAGTATATGGACATGACAACAACACAACAGTATATGGACATGACAACAACACAAAAACAGTATATGGACATGACAACAACACAAAACAGTATATGGACATGACAACAACACAACAGTATATGGACATGACAACAACACAAAACAGTATATGGACATGGCAACAACACACAAAACAGTATATGGACATGGCAACAACACAAAAACAGTATATGGACATGGCAACAACACAAAACAGTATATGGACATGGCAACAACACAACAGTATATGGACATGACAACAACACAAAACAGTATATGGACATGGCAACAACACAACAGTATATGGACATAACAACACAAAACAGTATATGGACATGACAACAACACAACAGTATATGGACATGACAACAACACAACAGTATATGGACATGACAACAACACAACAGTATATGGACATGACAACAACACAGCAGTATATGGACATGACAACAACACAACAGTATATGGACATGGCAACAACACAAAACAGTATATGGACATGGCAACAACACAAAACAGTATATGGACATGACAACAACACAACAGTATATGGACATGACAACAACACAACAGTATATGGACATGACAACAACACACAACAGTATATGGACATGACAACAACACAAAACAGTATATGGACATGGCAACAACACAACAGTATATGGACATGACAACAACACAAAACAGTATATGGACATGACAACAACACAACAGTATATGGACATGGCAACAACACAAAACAGTATATGGACATGACAACAACACAACAGTATATGGACATGACAACAACACAACAGTATATGGACATGACAACAACACACAACAGTATATGGACATGACAACAACACAAAACAGTATATGGACATGGCAACAACACAGTGATTATATATTAGACAACACAGTGAATTTATATTCGACAATAAGAGGAAGACATGGCAAGAACACAATGATTACAGAATAATACAAGGACATGACAACACAATAAGAACCAGTAAAAGTTATTACAGTGGAGAACACGCAGAAATCTGCGCCTAGTAATAACACCAACCTGGAGAGACGTGATCGTAGAATACGTACATGAGATGTTAAGTAAAAGGACACAAATGCACCTAATGTGACATTATATTGTGGCAATGTTTCGCTCTCCACAATAAAGTGTCACATTAGATGCATTTGTGTCCTTTTACTTAACATATTGTAGGTAATTTTACCAGTGAGAGAGACGTCACTCACCTAGCAAGTCCAACAAACACTGGCCACTAGTTGAACATTTCAGACTTCTATTTATATTTCATGTTACACCCACATTATTAATTTTTATTATTTAGCTGTTTGAGTGTGATTGTCAACGTTTTTTGGTATATAAATTAGTGTCCTACAAGTTTCTTTTTTTTGCTTGTTTCTACACAGTACGCAAAGGTTCACAAGTTCACACTCTTCTGCGTATATACCCTCACACACACACACACACACACACACACACACACACACACACACAGTTCAGCATTTCCACATATAAACATCATATTTACACATACACGAAAAAATTTGGCAACACACACAATCCTCTGTATCAAACATATACATACATTTATACAAACACACACACAAGTCTCTCCTTTCATTGTTACAAGCAAAAGTACCTTATATATATATCCTTTAACCACACTTGAAATGAAAACGATTTCTTAATTTCTTTTAGATTTGAAAATACAGACCTGAAGAGATATTTTAGGTTATAACTCAGATTTCAGAAACGTAACTTCAAGGTAAGGTATGAAGTACCAGTGATATTACTAAACAAATTAAATTATTAGCTTCTTGGTGAGGACTTGATGAAGTAGTCAAGATTTCTTTTAATGTGGATTATGTAATTAACGTTAATGATCATTGTAAGACATGCCATATAAATGTGCTTAAAAAATATCTCAGCAGAATTAACAAGATATTGTCTAAACACGTTTGTCGAGGATCTTAAATCATTAGGTAGGTTACAGGATACCAGGTTAGTATATGCGGAAAAAACTCGGATATTTCAGGTCAGAACTTAGACGATAGTCCACCTTGAACCACCTTAAATGCAGCCGCTAAGTTTTCAGAGGTGAATATTAACCCAGAATTATCCACAGAAAAGATACAAGTGACGCAGTTAGTCACGCAGTTTTTAAAATATTTTAATTAGTCTCAGGTGGACTCTGTTTACCATACATCAAATATAAATTAAAGTATCATAGTGAATACAAAAGAAGATGAGCCTAACCTAAGTATCGTTAATTAAATATGATTTTCTTTTGTATCAACTGTTTGATAATTTACAAACAGAACAGATTTAAAAGTAGTCTCAAGGTTACGATACTGAGATATTTGCAGTGTTGTGGGAATATTAGCACCAAGCAACAAGACTTTGGGAAAACCTTGAGACCTTCCTGTCTCTCAGTGGCACATAGCAACACGTGACATATATAACATGGTATATCTAAATATACTTCATAACATACCATCATATTACTAATCTGGTATATCATAACATACTTTTATAACACGCCATCATATTAATCTAAGTCAAGCTGCAGTCGGTACTTAGAGACTTCAGAATAGTATCAACATTCTATATACACAATAATAATGATACTCTGCTGCTACTACTACTTATAATACTTATATGTTGTTCCCAGGTGACCACATGACACACTAGCACTTTGACTTTACCACACTTCAAATTTTGTGTAATGTCCAGGTGAAAGGAGAGAGAGAGAAAAAAGCCATACAGAACATTTTATTTCAATAATAAATTGTTTTTGGCTCACCACGAAATATAGTTTTCCAATGTTTTATAGCACCACCATGAACAGGTGTTACTCACAAATGTCAGTAAAGTCTCCACACACAATAAATACACTAACACTTTATAGGTTTTATTTTCTCAGAAAAAGCGACGAATATATACAGCATCTATTTGTCGTGCATGTAAAGAATATATGACCGTATGTAGTAAAGTGTTCAGAGAAATAATGGAGATTTGTTCAGGTGCTGGGAGGACCACTTCAGGTATAGTGAGGAGAGAGGTGTTAGTGGGTGAGTGGTACAGTCCACCTTGAGACCGTCCACCCAGTGACGAATGCTTTTAAGTATTACCACTGCGCACTATCAGTGACAAAAATTGGAAATGAGAATGAGTAACCAATGTTAACTTTTTTTCCTTTTAAACATTATAATTGTTCATATATTGTAGGTGCAACTTGTTCTGAGTGTGTTATGGCAGGAGGTGCATCACTGTGGCTCACTGCACCTCAAGTGCCACCTGTCTCAGAGGTACAACTAGTATCAGTGTCGTGTCTGTTTTAGATGTTCTCTCCACAGATTGTTTGCAGCAGTGAAGTACTCTCCCTGTAAACTTCATACACATAATTTCTCACAAGTATATAAAACATTATTTCCAACACAGTTGGAAGAGAATCTTAATGATTATATCAAAGTGTCATTCCGGATCAGTAATGAGCTTCGAAGTGTTAACCCAACTGTATCACATTGTCAGATAAACGCTTTCTTTATACAAGGAGCTATATATATAAAACATAGTAGATTAGATATAATTAAAATAACGCAAAATCTGTTATTATATATATATATATTATATATATATATATATATATATATATATATATATATATATATATATATTTATATATATATATATATATATATATAGGGAGGTACCACCTCTAGAACTGTCCTGGGGACCCTCATCCTCAGAGAAAAGAATAAACTTGCTTCTGGGAAAACTCAAGGTTCTCCCTGAAGCTGTTTGAGAATTTTCTCCTACCACCCCCTATATTTCAAGTATGTTTTATTTAAAGACAAAATACATTGGCCAAACATTCACAAAAATACAACAGAAAGTAAAACAACATAGGTAACTCAGAGCTACATCTCGAATACTTCGCCCAGCTCCCCTGCGGTGGGCCGCATGCCCAGAATGCTGCAGGCATTTCCTCTCTGGATCGCAACACAGTCTCTGAAAGAGGAAGCTGGTCGCCCTGTGGTCCTTGGTTTCTATGATGAGCTTTTCACCTAGCTCTTTGAGGAACTTCAGAGCACACTTGCCCCATGCTCCAAGGGTCTCCGACCCTATTGGAATGAAGTTATAGAGGCCTTCATATTTTCGGATCTTCTGGGTCTCCCTGTGGCTGGCAGCTCCACCCCCTTCCACTACGGAGTATGGCAAGTAGGTGTCTGCCAATGTGGTGGCACAGGTGTAGTCCCAGGCAATCTGCTTTTCATCCTTCCAGGGTAGCATAGTGGCTCCATCAGGACGCTTTTGACTTCCATCAGACCTTTGTACTTGCGGTTCCCGTTGAGCTGGGCAACGGGCTGTGGCGAGGCTTCTCTTTATTATGTCATTGATCTCCTCATGTCTGGCATACTTCCCTTCTGCTGTGTGGCACACGAGACCATGAAGTCCGAATTGATCAGCTGTCGCCCTGCCGCAAATACACCTATGTTCGGTGAGGATGGGGGCGGCTAGGCGAAGAGCAACACCAATCCGAATGACCTGTGGGTCGAGACGGGTGCCCAGGGAGGAATTAGGAACAGCTAACAGGAAATCTCCTGAGTGTGGTGCCTTCACTGCCAGGAGACGAGCTTTGTCCTTTCCTGAAGCATTGGATAGCATTGTGTTAGCTATTTTTTCCATGATCGGTTTGTCCCAGTGGGACTGTTTGTGCTCTTTGGGAAGAGCCTGAATTTCTCTTCTCAATATCTGTCCCACGATCGCCTTCGCTGCTGGGTTAAGTCCTGGCTCTATTTCTACGACTAAGAACACTCTCCAGCGCTATTCTTCGTCTGTCTCGTCTTCCTCGCTCATCCCATTTGGGATCTTACCTGAACTTGTTTGTTCGTTCGTTCATTACTTTCATTGTTGTTCCTTGATAATGTGAGTAGTCACGAAAGCGCTTGGAATTTCTCTATTCTTTCACAGTGGTTGTTTTGCATATTCTGAAATCACCTGTTTTCTGTGATCTTATTGCGCATATATATATATATATATATATATATTATATTATATATATATATATATATATATATATATATATATATATATATATATATTATATATATATCGTGCCGAATAGGCAGAACTTGCGATCTTGGCTTAAATAGCTCTATTTATTCATGTGACAGACTTTAACCATCTAATTGATTTTCAAAAAGTTGTATCAAGCAAGTCCATGGTCGACAGGAATATAATCGAATCTTGTTTCATAAAAAGCAGTTTTGACATTAATATGAATATTTCCTTTGGTTTAAATAAATTAGATCCATTTATAATTAATAGAATTTGGGAAGATTTAATAATACATTGGGCAAATAATAAATTTTAAAATTCTTAATTTTTGGGTAGAATAGTTTGTGGGTTGTGTGAAGGCAGAGGCGTCGTTAGGGTTGGTGTCACCCGGGGTGGAATCTTGGGTGTCACCCGGGGCAGCATCTTTGGTGTCACCCCCATGAAATTCAGGGGCGGGGGGATGGGGATAAACTCCAGTTACATCTCTAGCGCATGACCAGTGACTAATGTTTAGTAATGAGAACGTTTAAGGGCCATAAACCGAACAGGAGAATACTTCTCAACATAATTAATGATAAAATAAATAACCGTAGAATACTGAGGAAACAAACTCAAATATCACTGAGTACAGCAACACTTCCTACATTTATTATTCTTCAACGAATAAAAACAAAGTTAACAGGTTTATTGTACAGGAAAAAGTGTCCCTCACTCTCATCCCTCTCCTCCCCACACAGTGTGAAGTGTCCCTCACTCTCACCCCTCTCCTCCCCACACAGTGTGAAGTGTCCCCCACTCTCACCCCTCTCCTCCCCACACAGTGTGAAGTGTCCCCCCCCCCCCCCCCCCCCTTTCCCTCACTCTCACCCCTCTCCTCCCACACAGTGTGAAGTGTCCCCCACTCTCACCCCTCTCCTCCCCACACAGTGTGAAGTGTCCCTCACTCTCACCCCTCTCCTCCCCACACAGTGTGAAGTGTCCCTCACTCTCATCCCTCTCCTCCCCACACAGTGTGAAGTGTCCCTCACTCTCACCCCTCTCCTCCCCACACAGTGTGAAGTGTCCCTCACTCTCACCCCTCTCCTTCCCACACAGTGTGAAAGGGGTCCCTCACTCTCACCCCTCTCCTCCCCACACAGTGTGAAGTGTCCCTCACTCTCACCCCTCTCCTCCCCACACAGTGTGAAGTGTCCCTCACTCTCACCCTCTCTCCCCACACAGTGTGAAGTGTCCCTCACTCTCACCCCTCTCCTCCCCACACAGTGTGAAGTGTCCCTCACTCTCACCCCTCTCCTCCCCACACAGTGTGAAGTGTCCCCCACTATCACCTCTCTCCTCCCCACCCAGTGTGAAATGTCCCCCACTCTCACCCCTCTCCTTCCCACACAGTGTGAGGTGTCCCCCACTATCACCCCTCTCCTCCCCACACAGTGTGAAGTGTCCCCCACTATCACCCCTCTCCTCCCCACACAGTGTGAAGTGTCCCTCACTCTCACCCCTCCTCCCCCACAGTGTGAAGTGTCCCTCATTCTCACCCCTCTCCTCCCCACCACAGTGTGAAGTGTCCCTCTCTCACCCCTCTCCTCCCCACACAGTGTGAAGTGTCCCCATTCTCACCCTCTCCTCCCCACACAGTGTGAAGTGTCTCCCACTATCACCCCTCTCCTCCCCACACAGTGCGAAGTGTCCCTCACTCTCACCCCTCTCCTCCCCACACAGTGTGAAGTGTCCCCCACTCTCACCCCTCTCCTCCCCACACAGTGTGAAGTGTCCCTCATTCTCACCCCTCTCCTCCCCACACTGTGTGAAGTGTCCCCCACTATCACCCCTCTCCTCCCCACACAGTGCGAAGTGTCCCCCACTCTCACCCCTCTCCTCCCCACACAGTGTGAAGTGTCCCCCACTCTCACCCCTCTCCTCCCCACACAGTGTGAAGTGTCCCCCACTCTCACCCCTCTCCTCCCCACACAGTGTGAAGTGTCCCTCATTCTCACCCCTCTCCTCCCCACACTGTGTGAAGTATCCCCCACAGAATACTGGTTAAAGGTGGAACTTGTGTCTCTAGGCAGAGTACTGGGTAAGGGTAACCTATGAGCCTATAGGCACTGTACTGTACTCACCTAACTGTTCTCACCTAATTGTGGCTGTAGAGGTCATTTTTTAGTTCCTGGCTCTGACTCTCTGCTGGCCGCTACTGGGTTTACTCTCTCGTAGCTGCGTGAGTCTTGTTATACCCATTATTAACCTGGCTCTGACTCTCTTCTGGCCGCTACTGGGTTTACTCTCTCGTAGCTGCGTGAGTCTTGTTATGCCCATTATTAACTATGTATGCAATCTACCCCTTCCACTTGATGCTAAATAATGGTCATCCCTGTGACTATGTTTAGGACTCAGTAGCGGTCAACATTGTGACTATAGACAGAGTACTAGGTATATTGTACCTTTTATATACCTTTGATGAGTTCCGAGAGTCTTTCTACTCCCGGAGCCCGGCCATGGGTTAGGCTCTAATGGTGCTTTCCTAGTTAACCAGGCTGTTACTGTTGGTGGCCAGCTGCCCCACATATCCAACACAGTGTGGTTGATCTGGCACCTGTTGAAGATACTTGTCCACTTTCTCATTGAAGACTTCTACATTTATTCCAGCAGTGATTCTGATATCTTCTGGTAAGTTGTAGTATAATCTGAGGCTACGGATGTTGATGTAATGTTCCTTATTGTGCCTATTGAGTCCCTGCTTTTCACTTCTCGGTATGTTATGGCAGTGTGCAGATTTGGGACAAAGCCCTCGTGTACTTTCCAGGTACATATCATCATGTATCTCTCCTCCTCTCCAATGAATACATATATAAACTTTAAGACGTTCCCTGTAATTTAAATGTCATTTTCTCTATGCGGGCAGTAAACGATCTCTGTTATAGCTTAAATATTTCTCCTGCCCTCAACGGGACCGTCAACAATGAGCAATATTCCAATTAAAGGAGCGCAAGCAATGTCAGAAGTGTCACCACTGGCATTTTTCCCTGAGGGTTCTCATTACCCACCCAGTCATCCTTCTGGCTGTCTTGTCTTTTGTTTAATCGTGTTCTGTGAAAGAAAGGTCAGCTGACATAGTTATTCTAGTCTTTCAAGTGTTCCTTTCGTTTTATTTGACGATCCTCTTCAATTTTGTACACAGTGTTCCTATGCTGGAACTTATCACTATTGAACGTCATGCTGTTCTCTCTACCAACTGGAAAACACTACTTATTTCTTCCGGTAATTTTTCAGTATCTTCTACTGAAGTGACATTCATACATATTTTAGTATCACCTACAAATCATGATACAACTGGTAGATGTTACTAAGCAGTTTACTGGGTAATAGTGGACATTTTGATAGTAAGTTAAGTACTGAATAAGTGTATTTGCATCTGTCGTAAGAGTACTAGGTAATGGAAGACATGAGTGTAGGCAGATTACTGGGTAATAGTAGACATGAGTGTAGGCAGATAACTGGGTAATGGTAGACATGAGTTTAGACAGATTACTGGCAGATTACTTTAGTGATGCTATGAAAGGATATCGCAGAAGAAACATCATCAGCAAGAAAAGAATAACACCAAGGACCCTAGAACTCAACTTGTCTACCCAGCAGGAAGCTGGTGTATCATCAACCCCCCTCACCACAACCACTGTGAGAGAAAAGTTCAATAGATAGGAGTAGCGAGGGAGTATATAATAACAATAGTTCCATTGCCGGCTACTTGTTAAGGTAAGGCAAGTCTAGCTCCCACTATTCCCGCCTTTTTTCCCCCCCACCCAGAAAGTGATAGTTTGATTGCCGGCTGCTTAAGGTAGGGTCAGTCTAGCTCCCGGTATCCCTTCCCCTCCTTCTTCCCCCCCCCCGAAAGGTGACGTGTGGGGTTCCGGTCCAAACAGTAATCACTAGACTCACAGCTCCCAGCACTACTTTAAGTACATGCCTGCCTTGTATTCTAGTGAATTTATTGGTTGAAAGCTTCACTTTTGACCAATAATAAACTTAGTCCTTTCAGTCTTGCTCTAAGTTGACTGTTGTAATAACCACCACATCTTTTAGGTATTGTACTTACCATGGAGAGTGATTTCTTAAGCAGTGGGTAACCTGTCTATCTTTCCAGCTTGGATGACAGAGAGGGTCACCTGCCAATCAACGAGTAGAAGTGATGGAGATGGACTAACGTCCTGAGACTTCCCCTTTTTGGATTTAATTACCTGTGCACCTCAATGAAATTGCAGGACGTAACCCCTCATCATTGCAGCGGTAAAGAACCTGCTTTCCTGTCATCGGGATAGAATACTCACGGATATACTGTGAAGAACGAACCAGTGGGTTGTAACCAACACCTGCGACCCCCCCCATCATCAGCAACTGCTACGATTTCAACAAAACTCAGTGTCACCAACACCAGACACCCCTATATATATTAGCGTTGAGTTCAAATATTTTATTCATTTCATTTTTCATTTTTCTTTCAAATAGGATATACCTTTCATGTTTTATTGTTTTATGTTTGCTTTAATAAATAATAAAGTGTTTATCTTTTGTGAATTATTATTTATTTTTCTATTCATTAATTTTCCTGAGGAGGAGCCAGCCTTGGTAATACTGTCTGAAGTTGTTACAGGGCTGAGTAAGCCTTCACAAGTGGCGACCTTGCCAGGATCAACTCGATCGAATCAAGATTCAACTCCATCTCGAATCTACCATTGGAACTTCAACGCCGCATACCACAGACGGTTACCACCAGCCATGAGTAATCATTCTCTATGGTAGGACTACAGTACAGGTATTTAAAAGATTTGGTGATTGTTATAGTCTCAATTTATTGTAAGTCAAGTCAAGGCAGGAACACTAGTTAATTCTGCCATCTATTTTTGTGTGTGCTTGAAACACTTTGGAGGATTAGACTCTAGGGACCCGAGATTTTCCAGTGACAATTTGTTTCATTGAGCTCTTCATTTTATCAAGGGAACTGTCGTAGGACACTCTTGATTTGTTGGTGAGAAGATTGGATGGTCAAGGGACCCCATTCTACTTACTGTTTGCTCGGAGCCGGCATAGAACCCTTCGTTTTCATTAATACATATTGTTTAATTGAGGTAGGGATCGAGCCCTCTGGTTTATTTACAGTTTGAGCGCAGCAGGAATTGAACCCTCCGTTTTCTTTAATACCTGTTTCATTTCCCCTGATAGTTTAAGTTATTCTTGCAAATATGGAGGAATACCAGTTTTGGATGAACGCTGGAAGTAAGTTAGGAATAACAAGGAAAAATTTAGAATCTTTCATTAGTGCTAAGATCCAGGAAAGACTTGAAAGAGAGAGAATTGAGAGAGAAAATTGAGAGAGAAATCCAAGAAAGACAGAGAGAGAGAAGACAAAAAGGTGTGTGATAGACTTGATTGTGAGGAGAGAGCTAGAGTACGTGAGGAACAAGCTAAGATACGTGAGGAACAGGTTAAATTAAGAGAACTTGAGGAAAGAGCAAAGGATAGAGAAGTTGAGGAAAAAGCTAGAGAACATGAGTTAATAGAGAGAGAAAAGGATCACTAGCTCGAAAAATCTCGCCTTGAATTAGAGAATAAAAAGTTAACTTTTACACAACAACAATTAAAGGAAGGAGTAATGGAACAACGTGCAGTCAGTACACATATTCCAACACCTAATTTACCTCCCTTCACAGAGGGGGAAGACATAACTTCATACATTATCAGGTTTGAAAATACCGCTACCCTCTGTGAATGGCCTGCTGACACCTGGGCTACCAGGTTAGGAATGTTATTTTCTGGTACAGCCTTGAATATCTATGCAACTTTGTCGCAGGATATCATATGCAATTATAACCTACTGAAGAAGGCAGTCCTTAAAGCATATCAAAAAACCACTAGTTCTTACAGGAAACATTTCAGGTATGCCACCTTACAGCCTGGCCAGAACTTTCAGCAGTTACAGGTAACACTCTTTTGTTTATTCGACTTTTGGATAGAGTGTTCAGGAATTGATAACAGTTATGAATCTCTTAGAGACTTCATGGTTGCTGACTAGTTCCTGACAGCTCTTCCCCATCAGATACGAACATTCATCAGAGAACGTAACCTGATTAAAGCTGAGGAAGTTGCTGAGGCTGCTGACCTGTATGCTGAGGCTCACAATTCCTATAAAGACCTAAAGGGATCGAACCCTAAGGGCAAGGGTTCATCAGACCTTAAGAAATCAAAGCCTCTAGTGGAAAGTAAAATGACTTCTTTTATTCCTGTTTGTCATTTGTGTGGTGTTAAGGGACATCAACATCCAGATTGTCCTTCTAAGAAGGTCCAAAAAGTTGGAAGATGTTTTAAAGACTGTAATGACCAAGCACCCTTCTGTTCAGGAACAGTTAATGGACTTAATGTATCTACCATTTTACGTTGACACTGGATGCACATGTATAGTCATTTCTGATAAGCTGTTCCCTAATCTTAAAGAAACTCATTCCTCTGCTATACTTTCAGACTACTTGGGCCGTACAGACACTTTTCCTACCATCCGTTGTTACATTAGGTCTAAATGGTTCACAGGTTGGTCTGAAGCCGTACTAGCTCCCATCACTTCTTGCTCCGTACTAATAGGTAATGTAAAATGTGCCATTCTTCCTTCAGAGGTTGACCTTTCATCACCAAAGGTGGACATAAGCTTTTCAGATCCTCTTCCTGTAGAGTCAGAGAAGCCCCTCGAAAGTTCAGATGAGACAATGTCTCGTGAGATTCATGTGGGATTAAAAACCAGTGATGCTACTCTCGAAAGCGAGGTAGTAGGATCACCGGTTCACTTGTTAGATGAAAATGAAGATATCGCCTCCGATACCATAAATGTCTAGACTAGGGCTCAGACCTAAGCCCAGGCTTCTCCTACTGTCCATCCTTTGATTTTCCCTGACTTTAAGCCTTTAGATATATCGAAGGACTCCTTTGTCAATTTACAACGTAATTGCCCTTCTCTTCAGAATTGCCATAATGCCGCTAAACAAAATCAAGTTATCCAAAGGAAAAACTTTTCATATAAATCTGAATACATAAAAGGTATCTTGTACAAGTCAGTATTCAAATTAAATTCAGATGAGATAGACTATTCCATCTTAGTTGTTCCAAGTCAATGCAGAGAGACTGTTCTTAAATGGCTCATGACCTGCCAGTGGCCGGACATTTCTCGCATCGTAAAACCTTAAATAAAATTAGGGAAACCTATTTTTGGCCAAAAATGTCTTCAGATATCACTACCTATTGCAGATCGTGTAAAGTTTGCCAACTGTCATCCTCCCAAGGTACCAGGTGAGTACCTATGGTCAAAATGCCAGTCTGTACGGTACCTTTTGAAAGAGTAGCTATTGACATCGTTGGTCCTTTATCTCCACTTTCATCTGGGGGACACAGATATATATTAATATTAGTTGATAATGCTTCGAGCTTCCCTGAAGCCGTTCCCTTAAAAACCATAACTACTACAGAGGTGGCTGAAGCCCTTTTGTCCATCTTCTCCAGAGTGAGCATCCCTAGAGAAATTTTGTCTGACCGTGGGACACAATTCACATCTGACTTAATGCAACATCTACACCAACTTCTGGGAGTGAAACCTCTCTTCACCACACCCTATCATCCCAGCTGTAATGGGAGGATTGAGCGCCAGCATTCGATTCTCCCAAATCCATTTTAAAGGAAAATTTGCCCCCCTTAAACCTTTAAAGGGGTGGGGAAAACGTTTTCCTTAACCCGGGGCTTTTAAAAATTAGACAATGTCAACTCTTGGGTATCTTTATTAAAGGAAAAGTTTCGCCCACAGTGGCTTTATCAGTCCATAGTAAGGGGGAAACTTGAAGAAAAGGAGGAGAATGAGGGAATCAGTTTTTCCCCCCCCCCCCCCAACCCTTTAGGGCGATGGTTCGTCCCTCAATCTTGAATTGAATTTCGGCTTTCGCGGAGAAAACAGCTTATAAACCGGTATGGCAGGAAGGTTTTAGCAGTCATTTGGGCATGGCACATTTTTTTTTTTTTTTTTTTTCAATGTGGGAAATAGGGGCGTGCCCAAGAATTAGGCAAACGAAAAAAATTTTTAAGTTTTAAGGGTCCAAAAAGTTGCAGTGTCTACGATTTGTAAAATGAATGGTTCAGAGAACCGGGCTGTTTTTTAAATTAAACACATGTGCAAAATCTTTTGGGTTTTTCTTTTGGGCCCCTTTCCCCCACACAGTGGCTCCCTCAGTCCAAAAATTTGGAGAAATTGAAGAAAAAGGAGGAGAATGAGGTAATCAGTCCCTCCCCCCCCTTGAGCCCCCCCCCCCCCCCCCATTTTGTTCAGTCCCTCAATCTTGAATAGAATACGGCATATCAGCGGGGAAGCTTCGATCAGGTCTCCCCTCAAATTTTTCGTCTAAAAAGTGAATGTACTTAAGAGTCTTCAATCTTTCTTCATAGGAAAATTTCCCAATGCCCAGTATTAAAAATTTTGTCATCCCCGCTGGGAAAGTTTTCTAAAAGAATTTTTGTCCATTCTGAAATTGGGCCCCCCCCAAATTTAGCTGCATAATCTAGGGGAGGCCCTTTCTAATTTATGTATAAAGCTGCGTATGACCCCTGGACTTTAGTTGGGTTACACTTTTGATATAAATCCCAAAAATCTATTTGCCTTAATTTCGTACGTTTGGAATTTCTTCTTGGTTTAAGGTTTGCTGCTTACCCCTAACCCCCCCCTCCTTTTTGCAAAACTGTATGGTAAAATTCCCCCCAAATTTTTTAAATTATAAGTGCTAGGGTTATGGACACCCCCCAGCTTCAGAACCTTGCATTTATCTACATTGTACTGCATCTGCCACTTTTCTGACCAAGTGTAGAGTTTGTCTAAATCCTCCTGAAGTTCCCTAACATCTACGTTTGAATCAATTATCCTACCTATCTTCGTGTCATCGGCGAATTTGCTCATATCACTAGTAATTCCTTCATCAAGATCATTGATATATATTATAAACAACAACGGGCCCAAGACTGATCCCTGTGGAACGCCACTTGTTACTGATCCCCACTCGGATTTAACAACATTTATAGACACACTCTGCTTCCTGCCTGTGAGCCATGATTCGATCCACGAGAGCACCCTTCCCCCAATGCCATGAGCTGCTACTTTCTTCAACAGTCTTTGGTGCGGAACTCTATCAAATGCCTTACTAAAATCTAAGTAAACAATATCAAATTCTTTATCGTGGTCAACAGCCTCAAAAGCTTTACTGAAGAAAGTTAATAAATTAGTTAGACAAGACCGGCCTCTTGTGAATCCATGCTGAGTATCATTAATCAAGCTATGCTTATCGAGATGGCTTCTTATAATCTCAGCTATAATTGACTCTAGTAATTTGCCTACAATTGAGGTCAGGCTTATTGGGCGTAATTTGACGGTAACGACTTGTCCCCTGTTTTAAAAATAGGAATTAACATTAGCCATCTTCCACATATCAGACACTACACCTGTTTGAAGAGATGAATTAAAATATTAGTTAATGGTTCACAGATTTCCATTTTGCATTCCTTTAAAACCTTGAAAAAACCTCATCAGGACCCGGTGACTTATTTTGCTTCAGTGGTCTATCTGCTTCACAACCATTTCACTAGTGACTGTGATGTTACATAATTTATCTTCTTCTGGCCCACTATAAAAATTAATTACCGGAATATTATTAGTGTCTTCCTGTGTAAAACCGAGAGAAAATAATTATTTAAAATCGAGCACATTTCATTCTCTTTGTCAGTAAGGTGCCCATAGTTATTTTTAAGGGGACCTATCTTATCTCTGACTTTTGTTCTATATACCTGGAAAAAACTTTTTGGGTTAGTTTTAGAATCCCTAGCAAACTTTAATTTCATAGTCCCTTTTAGCTTTTCTTATCCCCTTTTTAATGTCCCTCTTAATGTCAATATACTGATTCATAAGATGACCTCACCTCTTTTGATACGCCTATAAATTCCTTTCTTATGCCCTAGTAGATATTTCAGCTATTATTCATCCATTTTGGGTCATTTCTATTTGATCTAATTTCTTTATAAGGGATAAACGTTCTTTGAGCAGCTGTATTGTGTTCAGAAAACTGTCATATTGAATAGCTCTCTTCGTTACCCCAGTCAACAGATGACAAGTGTTCTCTAGCCCCTCGTAATCTGCTAAGCAAAATCTGGGACTGTTACTGAGTTATCCCTACTATCAAATTCCCTTCAATTTAAATGTAATTGATTTGTGGTCGCTAGGGACCCAGTTCCCCTTGAAAATTCTAAATTATTTAACCCGGGGTTTATTGTTTTCCCGAAAATAAGTCAGCAGGTTATTACCCCCTTTTAGGTTTTGTCACAAATGCTTCAAAAAACAAACCTGAAAAT
>NC_069477.1:24398606-24415497 GCF_026875155.1 Cherax quadricarinatus | reverse complement strand
TGAAGAAAACGTTTCGCCACACAGTGGCTTCATCAGTCTTAAACAAAGCAGGAAGGTATCAGGAGAGGAGAAGTTTGGGGTTTTATCAGTCCCTCAGCCTGGAGTCGATGTATTCAGTCAGTCTTGTAGAAAGTACAGCACAGGGCCATAACAGTAGTTATATACTGTAGTCAGGTGAGACGAAGCAGGAGGAGGTGGGGTCATAGTGGAACCATCCACTAGTCGAAGTAGGTCTTCGTCCTAAGATTGGACAAGTTTTGAAGAATTCTTTGTATCAAGATCCCATGATGATGCAGTGTCTGACTACAGTATATAAGCCACTGCTACGGCCCTGTGCTGTACTTTCTTAAGATTGATGGACTGAACACATCTGCTCCAGGCTAAGGGACTGATTACCTCAAACTCCTCCTCTCCTTATACCCTCCTGCTTTGTATAAGACTAATGAAGCCACGTTTCTTCAATAAAGATTCCCATATGTTGCATAAGTGTTTCAATTCTTCATGCAACCTTCGTGTAGAAATCACAGGACGGCAATCATCGTCCACATAACAAAGCCTATTATGTGGCCTTAAACTACAGCAAGTCCTGGATCCTGGATAACAATTATTGTGGCGTGACCGATCACTGTTTTCCTGGTGCTCCCGGAGACATTCTCGCATGCAATGCCTGGTAACAGAATATCTCTTCATTTAAAAAGGCTTCGAAATCATTCAGCTTGACAACAGACATCCTGCTGGTCTCTCACGTTGCAATCAGACTATGTTCTTGACCTTGAGACTGGAACATTCCTGCATTTGCATTTAAATTTAGATGATAATCTCTCGCAAGAGTTGACACTGTGAGGGGAAATATACATACTACACTTAGAGATGACCGACTATTGAAGATCCTCCCTCATTATGTCCTCGCATTATTATCTAGACCCCAGTTTCAGGGGGCCGTGACTTATCTAGACCCCAGTCGGTAGGTGGTGACTTATCTAGACCCAGTCGGTAGGTGGTAACTTATCTAGACCCCAGTCAGTGGGTGGTGACTTATCTAGACCCCAGTCAGTGGGTGGTGACTTATCTAGACCCCAGGTTAGTGATGGTGAGTATCTAAACCCAGTTGTGAGTGGTGAACTTATCTAGACCCAGGTTAGTGGGTTGCTAACTTATCTAGACCCCAGTCATTGGGCGGTAACTGATGACCCAGTCAGTGGGTGGTAACTTATCTAGATATGTCCCAGTCAGTGGATGGTAATTTATCTAGACCCCAGTGGGTGGTAACTTATCTAGACCCCAGTGGGTGGTAACTTATCTAGACCCCAGTTAGAGGGTGATAACTTATCTAGACCCAAGTTAGTGGGTGGTAACTTATCTAGACCCAAGTTAGTGGGTGGTGACTTATCTAGACCCCAGTAAGTGGATGGTGACTTATCTAGACCCCAGGTAGTGGGTGGTAACTTATCTAGACCCCAGTAAGTGGATGGTGACTTATCTAGACCCCAGGTAGTGGGTGGTAACTTATCTAACCAAGTTAGTGGTGGTGACTTATCTAGACCCCAGTAAGTGGATGGTGACTTATCTAGACCCCAGTTAGTGGGTGGTGACTCACCCAGAGCAAGTGTAGTATTTCGTTAATTATGTTTTATGCCAGTGTGGCTTGATTACTGTGTGTAAGAATACACATACACACTCACAAAACACACATACACATACACACACAAAAACAACACACACACACACACACACACACACACACACACACACACACACACACACACACACACACACACACACACACACACAGCGAAGAGGCGGGGCCAGGAGCTGTGAATCGACCCCTGCAACCACAAATAGGTGAGTACAAATAGGTGAGTACACACACACACACACACACGCAAACTTTAGTGCTCTGTGAACATAAGTGTTTTTGAGGGCTACCCAAAGGTACTGCAGGGGTCTTTAAGTGTGTCGGGGTAGTGAACAATCCTTGAAGTGATTTACAAGTTGCCCTGAGCCATAAAAGTGTGGGGAGAGCCACAGTTTTATAAGTGAACTAGAAAATGATGTCTGGTGGCGAAGTCAGAGTGGGCAGGTGCAGTGTGCTCCAGGCAGCGGTGCCATGTGTCACCGAAGATAGACAATAAAGTGAAATGTGTGACCAGTGAATGAAGTACAGTGAACAGGTTATATATCGACAAGAAACAGACGTGGATATACGCCAGGACATCACATCGAGCTGGACAATCTATGGGATGCTACAGGCTGCTACAGGTTGCTACAGATTGCTACAGGTTGCATCGCGAGTATCTCATCTATGCATGGTCGTCGCGGAGTTAGGTGTGAGTTCCAATTAACTGCCAAGCTGTTAGTGAGCAGCCCAACTCTCCTAGTACGATAAAGAATAGGATATCAGGTACCCCATAACGAATAGCAATGGTAATTTATAGTAGAACAGTGTGAGCAGACAGTTGAAGCAAAGACGACAGGCTAGTAGGCGGGTGTGGGTCAGGTCAGCTGGGTGTGAGTCAGGTCAGGTAGAGGACTGTAGACTACGTGTCACGGGCAGACTCCACACACACTCTCATACACTGTAACGTGCAATCCCACCTACTACTTTTCACACACTTAATAAACAAACACTCGTATAGTTACCCCCCCCACACACACACATACAGACCCCACAAACTCTCTCCCCCCACCTCTCTCCCAGTCCCTCCCCTGATCCTCCTTTGTCCCTCGCCCTCCTCCTCCTCCCCCCCCTCCTCTCCTTCTTTCCCCCTCTCCTTTCCCCCCCCCTCTCTCTCCCCCTTTGCATCTCTTTACTCCTCTCTCTCCCTATATACCCCTTTCTATCCCCCTCCCAACCTCTCTCCCATTTCGCCAGTCTCCAGCTTCCTCCTCTCCCTCTCCCCCCCCCACACACTGAGATAAACACATCACAAAACAACCACACAGAAATGCATAGTTTCCCATTCAGTAGCAACCAAAAAAAAAAAAATGGGCTGGCAGAGAGCAGGACAGAAAACCAGGGGACTGGAGGATGAATCTGCAAAGGAAGATTAGGTAGCAGAGCTCATGAAAAGGGAACGTGAGTGAGGAAGTAAGTTAGAAGAGCTTAGCATGAAAATGGAGGGAAAGATAGCAGTAGAAAGCAGGAAGTAGGAGATGCAAGTCACAGGGGCAGATTAGTAGAGGAACTGAAAATTCTGAAACAGCCTAAAGAGCTAAAGAGCAATGTGGACATGACATCAGAAACTGCTACCTCAGTCACAAACGAGGGGAATGAAGGAGTGAAACTGTATGCAGAGGCCCTATCAGACCATCATGGAGCCCGAGGAAAAAAGAGGATCACATCAGGACCAATCGATGGGGACTATAGAAAATGGAAGAGCTAGGCTATATGTAGAGGACCTAACAGACAACAGCAGTGCTCAGGGAAAGCTGAGAAGGAAATGACAGACCACTGGGCCCAGGAACAACAGATAGTGAAGAGAAGGAAGAAAGGAAAACTGCAATGGAGGCAACTAAATCGAATCAGGGGATACATAGGGATGTGCAGTGGGAGAATGAAAGGGAGAGATCAGTCTTTGTTTATAGGCTCCAGGAAGTTGAAGGGAAAACTTTACGAAGCAAGAAGACATGGGGAGAAAAAAAGGATTGAAAGCATCATGAAAACATTAGAAGATGACATGACCTAGCTGGCAAATTTTCTGAGAAGAGAGGGGTTTGCAAGAGGAGGAAACCGCCAGTCAAAGTGATTTTCAAAGCAGAATTGGCTCGATACAGGATCCTGCAGGAGAAAGCAAAACTAAAGGACATGTCAGCATACCAGAGGGTGTATCTCGACCACGACAGAATATGAGAAGAAAAACAGAAGCTGAAAGAGAGGGTACAAAAATGAAAGGAGGAAAGAGAGGTGAAGGTGGAGATGGACAGGAGAACCCAGACTCAGGAGGAAGTTCAAATACAACCTCCCTCACAAACACCTAACACCTACAGAAGCGTACCCTACAACCAGGACAGGCCCAATGCAATCAATAAACCCCTGGCTGCCTTCAAGAGAGAGCTGGACAGATACCTAAAGTCAGTGCCGGATCAGCCGGGCTGTGGCTCGTACGTTGGACTGCGTGCGGCCAGCAGTAACATCCTAGTTGATCAGGCCCTGATCCATCGGGAGGCCTGGTCATGGACCGGGCCGCGGGGGCGTTGATCCCCGGAATAACCTCCAGGTAACCTCCAGGTATATCCAATGCCCCCACCCACCTCATTACAAACTCCACCCCCACAGCAACTATCCATAGTTCCTCGTAAGGTCTCCTGCATCCCCAACTCCAACATGCCCCCCTTCCCCCTTCCCCCTCCTCCCCCCGCTCAGACCACAGTTTTAGAAAAGAAGTTGAAAGTTTGGTATACAAATGCAGATGGAATAACAAATACATGAGAAGTGTGTCATAAAAGAATCCAGGAGATATCCCCAGACATAATAGCACTCACAGAAACGAAACTCAGCATGATAACAGTTGCAATCTGTCTAATGGGATATCAAATCCTCAGGAAAGATAGATGGAGCAGAGGGGGAGGAAGTATTTTACTGCTCATTAATAACTGGTAGGGATTTCAGGAAATGGAAGGAATGGATGGAATGGGCAAAATGAACTACATAGTAGGAACAAGCCAGTCTGAGGGGCATAAAGTGGTAATTGCAGTAATGTACAAATTACCACAGAACTGCAGAAGGCCAAGAGAAAAATATGACAAGAGCAACACAGCAGTGGTAGACACACTAACCGAGGTGGCCAGAAAAGCTCACATGGGGAAAGCAAAATTACTAGTTATGGGTGATTTCAATCACAAGGAGACTGACTTGGAAAACGTGGAGCCCCATGGGGGTCCCAAAACATGGAGAGCCAAGATGATAGATGTGGTACTGGGAAACCTCAAGCGTCAACATGTTAGAGACACTATCAAAGTGAGAGGTGAGGATGATCCAGCAAGACTAGACCTAGTATTCACCTTGAGTAGTTTGGACATCGAGGATATCACGTACGAAAGGCCCCTTGGAGCTAGTGACCATGTAGTTCTGTGCTTTGCTTACATAATTGAGCAACAATGGAGAGGGTAGCAGTAATAGGACGGGAAAACCAAACTACAAAAGGGGGAACTACACAGGAATGAGGAACTTTCTGCAAGACGCTCAGTGGGAGAGAGAATTGGCAGGAAAACCAGTAAAAGAAATGATGGACTATGTGACAACAAAATGCAAGGAGGCAGAGGAGAGGTTTGTTCCAAAGGGAAGCAGAAATAATGGGAAGACCAGAACGAGTCCTTGGTTCACCCAAAGGAAAAGTACAGAAGAAAAAAAGACCCAGGAAAATAGAGAGATTATCCAAAGAGCCAGAAACGAATTTGCACAGATAAGAAGGGAGGCTCAGCAACAATACGAAAATGACATAGCATCGAAAGTCAAGTCTGGCCTGAAGCTGTTGTATAGCCACATCAGGAGGAAAACAACAGTCAAGGGCTAGGTAATCATGCTGAGGAAGAAAGGTGAGGAGTTCACAAGAAACGACCAAGAGGTATGTGAGATCAACATGAGATTTAAAGAAGTATTTACAGTGGAGACAGGAAGGACTCCAGGAATTCAGAATAGGGAGGTACACCAACAAGTGCTGGATGAAATACACACAACCGAGGAGGTGAAGAAGCTGCTATATGAACTTGATACCTCAAAGGCGGTGGACAAGACAACATCTCTCCATCGGTTCTTAGAGAGGGAGCAGAAATGCTGTGTGTGCCACTAACAAAAATCTTCAACACATCCATTGAAACTGGGCAACTACATGAGGTATGCAAGATGACAAATGTAGTCTCAATTTTTTTAAAAAGTAGACAGACACGAAGCATTAAACTACAGACCTGTGTCACTGATGTGTATTGTATGCAAAGTCAAAGAGAAGATCAGGAGGAGAGTGGTGGAGCACCTAGAAAGACTGAAGCTTATAAACGACAACCAGCACAGTTTCAAGGAAGGAAAATCCTGTGTCACAGACCTACTGGAGTTTTATGACAGGGCAACAGAAGTAAGACACGAGGGTAAGGAGTGGATAGACTGCATTTTCGTGGACTGCCTAAAGGCCTTCGACACAGTTTCCCCCCCCCCAGGTTATTTCAAAAGTTAGAGGATCAGGCATGCATAACAGGAGAGGCACTGCAATGGATCAGAGAATATCTGACAGGGAGGCAACAACGAGTCATGGTACGTGACGAGGTATTAGAGTGAGCCCCTGTGACGAACGGGGTTCCACAGGGGTCAGTCCTAGAACCTGTGCTGTTTTTGGTATATGTGAATGACATGACGGAAGGGATAGACTCAGAAGTGTCTCTGTTTGCAGATGATGTGAAGTTAATGAGAAGAATTAAATCAGTCGAGGATCAGGTAGGACTACAAAGGCACGTGGACAGGCTACAAGCCTGGTCTAGCAATGGCCCCTTGAATTTAACCCCGCCAAATGCAGAGTCAGGAAGATCGAGGAACTGCAAAGAAGACAGCAGAGAATAGTCTAGGTGGCCAAAGACTGCAAACCACGCTAAAGGAAAAAAATTCTTAGGGTGAGTATAATATTGAGCACATTCCTGAGGCGACATCAGTCAGATAACTGCTGCAGCATTACGGGCTCTGAAAAACCTTAGAAAGCGTTCCAATACCTTAGAAAAAGGAATCGGTCAAGATTCTGTATACATTTACTTTCAGGCCCATACTGAAGTATGCAGCACCAGTTTGGAATCCACACCTGGTCACGCACGTCAAAAAAATTAGAGAAAGTGCAAAGGGTTTCGCAACAAGACTAGTCCAGAAGTAGAGAGATTGTCCTTCGAAGGAAGGCTGAGGGCAGTCGGGCCTGACGACACTGGAGAACAAGAGGGTCAGGAATTATTTCTTCAGTCACAGAGTTGTCACGAAGTGGAATAGCCTAGAAAGTGACGTAGTGGAGGCAGGAACCATTCATAGTTTTAAGACGAGGTTTAAAAAAGCTCGTGGAGCAGGAGGAGAAGACCTACCAGCAACCAGTGAGGAGTCGGGGCCAGGAGCTATTACTCGACCTCTGCAACCAAAAAACAGGTGAGTACACACACAAAAAGACGCACACGTACCCTGTCCCACCTCTCCCAGAATTGCTTTATTTCGACACAATTTCATTCTAATACAATAACATGAGAATGAAAATAAAAAATCAGAAAGTTTGAGCATGAAGCCATAGGTGACTGAGTCCTAACACGGGAAGTGGAGAACAACAAACATGAATCGTCGCAACTTACCAAGACGGAAGAGAAAAGTAAAATGCTGGATGGACATACAGAGGAAGTTAATTAATTAAGGGAAGCTACTAGAGAGTGAATACAGAGAGATAATAAGCATGGGAGATCAAGTGGAGATGAAACGGAGAGGTTTCCCTTAACATCCGTACAATACTTTTTTTGTATAGATGCTTGTAAAAATCGATATTACTGTAAGACACTGTAGCTACATTAGGGTATCTTCATTCTGGAAAGTTTTCCAGAAGAAAGATACGCAAATATTGAAGAAGTGTTTTGTCAACCATCCTGTATGTAGTAGGGCTTGTGGGAACTAGTTGTGAGGGTGATGGATGGTGGTGAGGGTGAAAGGACTGTTTGGGGAGGGTGATGGACTGTTGGTAAGGATGATGGACTGGTGGTGAGGGTGATGGACTGTTGGTGAGGGTGATGGACTGTTGGTGAGGGTGATGGACTGGTGGTGAGGGTGATGGACTGTTGGTGAGGGTGATGGACTGTTGGTGAGAGGTGATGGGGGGCTGGTGGTGGGGTGAGGGATGTTGGGTGAGGGTGATGGACTGTTGGTGAGGGTGATGGACTGGTGGTGAGGGTGATGGACTGTTGGTGAGGGTTATGGATGTTGGTGAGGATGATGGACTGTTGGTGAGGGTGATGGACTGTTGGTGAGGGTGATGAACTTGTGGTAGGGATGATGGACTGGGGGTGAGGATGATGGACTAGTAAGGGTGATGGACTGGTGGCTAGGGTGATGGACTGGTGGTGAGGATGATGGACTGGTAAGGGTGATGGACTGGTGGCTAGGGTGATGGACTGGTTAGGGTGGACTGGTGGTTAGGGTGATGGACTGGTGAGGGTGGACTGGTTTACCTGGAGTTTACCTGGAGAGAGTTCCGGGGGTCAACGCCCCCGCGGCCCGGCCTGTGACCAGGCCTCCTGGTGGATCAGAGCCTGATCAACCAGGCTGTTGCTGCTGGCTGCACGCAAACCTACGTACGAGCCACAGCCCGGCTGATCCGGAACTGACTTTAGGTGCTTGTCCAGTGCCAGCTTGAAGACTGCCAGGGGTCTGTTGGTAATCCCCCTTATGTGTGCTGGGAGGCAGTTGAACAGTCTCGGGCCCCTGACACTTTTTGTATGGTCTCTTAAACGTGCTAGTGACACCCCTGCTTTTCATTGGGGGGATGGTGCATCGTCTGCCAAGTCTTTTGCTTTCGTAGTGAGTGTTTTCGTGTGCAAGTTCGGTACAAGTCCCTCTAGGATTTTCCAGGTGTATATAATCATGTATCTCTCCCTCCTGCTTTTCCAGGGAATACAGGTTTAGGAACCTCAAGCGCTCCCAGTAATTGAAGGTGTTTTATCTCCGTTATGCGCGCCGTGAAAGTTCTCTGTACATTTTCTAGGTCGGCAATTTCACCTGCCTTGAAAGGTGCTGTTAGTGTGCAGCAATATTCCAGCCTAGATAGAACAAGTAACCTGAAGAGTGTCATCATGGGCTTGGCCTCCTAGTTTTGAAGGTTCTCATTATCCATCCTGTCATTTTTCTAGCAGATGCGATTGATACAATGTTATGGTCCTTGAAGGTGAGACCCTCCGACATGATCACTCCCAGGTCTTTGACGTTGGTGTTTCGCTCTATTTTGTGGCCAGAATTTTTTTTGTACTCTGATGAAGATTTAATTTCCTCATGTTTACATATTTGAGTAATTAAAATTTTTCTCATCGTTGGAACTTCATATTGTTTTCTGCAGCCCACTGAAAGATTTGGTTGATGTCTGCCTGGAGCTTTGCAGTGTCTGCAATGGAAGACACTGTCATGCAGATTCGGATGTCATCTGCAAAGGAAGACACGGTGCTGTGGCTGACATCCTTGTCTTGTCGGATATAAGGATGAGGAACAAGATGGGAGCGAGTACTGTGCCTTGTTGGAACAGAGCTTTTCACCGTAGCTGCCTCGGACTTTACTCTGTTGACGACTACTCTCTGTGTTCTGTTAGTCAGGAAATTATAGATCCATCGACCGATTTTTCCCTGTTATTCCTTTAGCACGCATTTTGTGCGCTATTACGCCATGGTCACACTTGTCGAAGGCTTTTGCAAAGTCTGTATATATTAAAATCTGCTTCTTTTTGTCTTCTAGTGCATTTAGGACCTTTGTCGTAGTGGTCCAATAGTTGAGACAGACAGGAGCGACCTGTTCTAAACCATGTTGCCCTGGGGTTGTGTAAATGATGGGTTTCTAGATGGGTGGTGATCTTGCTTCTTAGGACCCTTTCAAAGATTTTTATATGGGATGTTAGTGCTATTTGGGCTTAGTTCTTTGCTGTTGCTTTACTGCCCCCTTTGTGGAGTGGGGCTATGTTGTTGTTTTTAGTAACTGTGGGACGACCCCCGTGTCCATGCTCCCTTTTCCATAGGATGGAAGGCTCGTGATAAGGGCTTCTTGCAGTTCTTGATGAACACGATTCCATGAGTCTGGCCCTGGGGCCCGAGTGCATGGGCATGTCATTTATCGCCTGTTCGAAGTCATTTGGCGTCAGGATAACATCGGATAGGCTTGTGTTAATCAAATTTTTTGACTCTCTCATAAAAAATTTTATTTTGATCTTCGACTCTCAGTCTGGTTAGCGGCTTGCTAAAAAAATGAGTCATATTGGGACTTTAAGTAGCTCACTCATTTCCTTGCTGTCATCTGTGTAGGACCCATCTTGTTTAAGTAGAGGCCCAATACGGGACGTTGTTCTCGATTTTGATTTGGCATAGGAGAAGAATACTTTGGGTTTCTTTCGATTTCATTTATGGCTTTTAGTTCTTCCCCCGATTCCTGACTCCTAAAAGATTCTTTTAGCTTAAGTTCGATGCTTGCTATTTCTTGACCAGTGTCTCCCTACGCATTTCAGATATATTGACCTCTTTAGCCGCTCTCTTATTCTTTTCCGTCGCCGTAAAGGGAGCGCCTGTCTCTTTCTGTTTTACATCTACTCCTCCTTTTTCTTAGAGGAATAAGCCTTGTGCATACATCGAGTGCCACCGAGTTAATCTGTTCTAGGCATAAGTTGGGTCTGTGTTGCTTAGTATATCTTCCCAGCTTATATCGGTTAGGATTTGGTTTACTTGGTCCCACTTTATGTTTTTGTTTTTGAAGTTGAATTTGGTGAATGCTCCCTCGGGGACTAATCTCATTATGTCGGTCTGGGGCTCCGCGCATACATGACTAAACCCTCAATTATGTTGTGATCTGAGTATATTGTTTTTGATATGGTGATATTTCTTATCAAAATCATCTTTTGTTAGTGAAGATGAGGTCTAGTGTATTCTCCAGTCTAGTAGGCTCTATTATTTGCTGGTTTAAATTGAATTTTGTGCAGAGATTTAAAAGCTCGCGTGAGTGTGAGTTTTCATCAGAGCTGCCTTCCTGGTGTTATTACTGCAACAATATTATTTGCTATATTCCTCCATTTTAGGTGCCTTAGTTGAAATCCCCAGGAGCAAGATTTTGGGGTGCAGGAGCTGGAAAGGGTTTTTCCCAGACAGTGGTCAATTTTAACAGCTTTTTCCCGGGAATTGCTGGGATGTTGCACCGGAGGCTTGTAGACTATCACAATGACTAGGTTTTGGTTCTCGCCTTTACTGCTAAAATTTTCCACTACATCATTTGAGGCATTTAGCATTTTCTGTGCAAACAAGTGACTTGCAATGTACAGGGAAAACCCCCCCCCTTTTGCCTGTTCACTCTGTCACATCTGTATAGGTTGAAACCCTGGGATTCCATATTTCGTTGTCCAAGTGATCCTTTATGTGGGTCTCAGTGAAAGCCGCAAACTTTGCCTTTGCCTCTGCAAGCAGTCCACGGATGAAAAGGTATTTTGTTGTTTGTTGCGGGCTTTGACCCTGTATATTTGCAAAGAAGAATGTTATCGGATGGTGGTATTGTTGGTACTGGGGGGGGATTTTTTTTCCGGCATTAGTATCTGTATCTGTTGGTTTGGAGTGGAGGCCTTTCGACTGTGGTTCCACTCCAGGAATGACTGGATTTGGTGTACGATTTCGGGCCATTTCCTGCCAGTTTTTTTTCCTTCCTGGCACTAAAAAACCTCCCCCTCTTGAGTGGCTGTGGCTACCCAGGTTTTCCCATGGCCTGGATGTTTTGTATCTTTTTGTCCCCTTTAGATGGTATGCCTGGAAATTTTAAAGTTATAGCACAGTCTTTCCTGTACTGAAGAGGTACACAGTTCAGGGTAAAAAAGCTTACAGGAAGGGAGTTTGTTTTTCCCTGTTTTTCATATGGGCATGGCATTTCCTGGGTGGTCATAGTTGCACGTCCCATCTGTTTTTCCAGATTTCCCATGCCAGCAGTACCGAGTGCATAGTATGTGCACAGGCTTGGTTTCCGTTTGCCTTGGGTTTCTGTAACTGTATTCCTTTGTGTGATGTTTCCCTGTTTACTTCTATCCTCCCTAGCACCAACAATGGAGCTCCCACCAGTTGTTTTTGGTAATATATCCTCACTATTGCTAGTGGAGTCCTCTTGTTTGCTATTTCCTAGTATTTCTAGTTTGCAAAATTGGTTTTATCTTATCTTTGACTACACTTGTTTCCCTACTATGGCTCCTGTCCCCTATGAGGTCATTTATATGTAAATTTCCTTCTGCGTATAATTTTCCCGACTACCTGGACAAAAAACTCCGCTTCACCATTACTGTCTCCCAGGACAGCATCTCCAGCTTCCCCATTACTGTCTCCCAGGACAGCATCTCCAGCTTCACCATTACTGTCTCCCAGGACATGACCTCCAGCTTTCCCATTACTGGGCTCCCAGGACAGCACCTCCAGCTTTTCCCCCTTACTGTCTCCCAGGACAGCACTATCAAACCCCCCATTTACTGACTACCAGGACATCATTTTCAGCCTTACGTTTCTGACTACATTTGGGCCAGTATCAAGGGCGTACCATTCAGCCCGGACTTTTTATGTTCCCATCTGTTGTAGAAAGCTTCCGGGGTTTTCTATGAAAGCAGCTTTGATGTTGACCTCTTTTAATACCCTTGTGATTTTAGTCCCAGATTTATCTCATTTGGGCATACCCAAAAACATTCCCCTGTTTTAATACTGCTTGTAGCAGTTCTTGGATATCTGCCAAGGGGGGGTGACCCCAATTTCCACAGAAATGACAATTTATGCATGTGGAAGCCCGTTTTTGACTGACCACAGACTACACACAGCTTCATAATGATTGAATGGTTCATTTACTGCAATTCTACTAGCAACCTCTTGAATATTCTATTAATAACCTGCTAGGTGGTGCACAACGAAACCGTTTAAAAACCAGTCCAGGGTTCGGCCCAGTCAAGGGTTCGGACCAGTCAAGGGTTTGGACCAGTCAAGGGTTCAGCCCAGTCAAGGGTTTGGGACCAGTCAAGGTTCAGACCATTCAAGGTTCGGACCAGTCTATCTTTCTGATCAGTGGGTCACTTATTTAAACCATACTGGTCGGTGATTTGAGCTAACACATGAAGGATCTACTGGAAATTATCTACCCGAGTAATATGTGATTGATTGATACAAAGTATAACTTGCGTGTTGAAGAGCCGGTGACTGCTGGCAGCTCCTACAGTGACAAAACGGTCGACCTCCACCCTTGTTTATCAATCGCTGTATCTAGCTTCTCTATTTTTTTTTTCCGTCTCCACCACAATAATTTCTATATTATCACTATAGTTGATGGTGCAAAAATTTTTGGGGGAAGGACGCTTTTTCTGTAGTAATAATTGCTTCTCGTTGTGTATATTGCGACCGCTGGTAACTACAGGTTATATGAAATTCACAGTATACGTCTTGGGATTTCAAGGGAAAAAAGAAACTAATGAAAGTCACTCCACTCCCATAAGTACCATTATAATACTGGTTAGTTTTTCTATCAACACTGTATTCTGCTATTCAATGGGATCACTAGATTATATGCGAGTAACTAGCAAGCCAGGAAGATTATTAAAAAACAGCTGACCTGTGGTAAGTTTCTGGCGACTTCTGGCACCTGCCTCTATAGGCTTATCACTTCATTTACAAATTCACCTGTTTTCAAATGACACTTTAGCCTTTATCATCAATATACTAGGGAGCCACTGTAGTATACACTATACACTATGTATACTCAATGTTATCAGGGAGACTTTCTTTCCTCTGACACAAAGTTCAATTATTATTATTTTTTTTCACACGGGACACAGGCCTATGATTCCCCTGGTGGTGAGGATGATGAACTGGTGGTGAGGGTGATGAACTGATGAAGTTCTGAGAGAAAGACCATCATGAATGCCTCACTCAGGTTCATGGTGTCAGGTGACCATCCTCGTCCCCTCATTTATCATTCCCCACTTCCCCAGAGATCAGCAATCCCACCCCACACAACAACACAATGATATGACAATACAATGATATGACAATACAATGATATGACAACAATACAATGATATGACAATGCAATGATATGACAATACAATGATATGACAATACAATATGACAATACAATGATATGACAATACAATGCTATGACAATACAATGATATGACAACGCAAGTTTATGACAACACACAGCAGTATATGGACATGAAAACAACACAAAACAGTATATGGACATGACAACAACACAACAGTATATGGACATGACAACAACACAACAGTATATGGACATGACAACAACACAAAACAGTATATGGACATGACAACAACACAAAACAGTATATGGACATGACAACAACACAACAGTATATGGACATGACAACAACACAACAGTATATGGACATGACAACAACACAAAACAGTATATGGACATGACAACAACACAACAGTATATGGACATGACAACAACACAAAACAGTATATGGACATGACAACAACACAAAACAGTATATGGACATGACAACAACACAAAACAGTATATGGACATGACAACACAAAACAGTATATGGACATGACAACAACACAACAGTATATGGACATGACAACAACACACAACAGTATATGGACATGACAACAACACAAAACAGTATATGGACATGACAACAACACAAAACAGTATATGGACATGACAACAACACAACAGTATATGGACATGACAACAACACAAAACAGTATATGGACATGACAACAACACAACAGTATATGGACATGACAACAACACAAAACAGTATATGGACATGACAACAACACAAAACAGTATATGGACATGGCAACAACACAAAACAGTATATGGACATGGCAAAAACAAAACAGTATATGGACATGACAACAACACAACAGTATATGGACATGACAACAACAAAACAGTATATGGACATGACAACAACACAAAACAGTATATGGACATGAACAACAACACAAAACAGTATATGGACATGAACAACACAACAGTATATGGACATGACAACAACACAACAGTATATGGGACATGGCAAACAACACAAGCAGTATATGGACATGACAACAACACAACAGTTTTATGGACATGGCAACAACACAAAACAGTATATGGACATGGACAACAACACAAAAACAGTATATGGACATGACAACAAACAAACAGTATATGGACATGACAACAAACACAACAGTATATGGACATGACAACAACACAAAACAGTATATGGACATGCAACAACAAAAAACAGTATATGGACATGGCAACAACACAACAGTATATGGACATGGACAACAACACAAAACAGTATATGGACATGACAACAACACAACAGTAATATGGACATGGCAACAACACAAAACAGTATATGGACATGACAACAACACAAACAGTATATGGACATGACAACAACACAAAACAGTATATGGACATGGCAACAACACAACAAGTATATGGACATGGCAACAACACAAAACAGTATATGGACATGGCAACAACACAGTGATTATATATTAGACAACACAGTGAATTTATATCGACAATAAGAGGAAGACATGGCAAGAACACAATGATTACAGAAAATACAAGGACATGACAACAACAAAGAACCAGTAAAAGTTATTACAGTGGAGAACACGCAGAAATCTGCGCCTAGTAAATAACACAAACCTGGAGAGACGTGATAGTAGAATACGTACATGAGATGTTAAGTAAAAGGACACAAATGCACCTAATGTGACATTATACTGTGGCAATGTTTCGCTATCAACAATAAAATGTCACATTAGATGCATTTGTGTCCTTTTACTTAACATATTGTAGGTAATTTTACCAGTGAGAGAGACGTCACTCACCTAGCACGCCCAACAAACATTGGCCACTAGTTGAACATTTCAGACTTATATTTATATTTCATGTTACACCCACATTATTAATTTTTATTATTTAGCTGTTTGAGTGTGATTGTCAACGTTTTTTGGTATATATATTAGTGTCCTACAAGTTGCTTTTTTTTTGCTTGTTTCTACACAGTACGCAAAGGTTCACAAGTGCACACTCTTCTGCGTATATACCCTCTCACACAACACACACACACACACACACACCCACACACCACACCACCACACACACACACACACACACACACAGTTCAGCATTTCCACATATAAACATCATATTTACACATACACGAAAAAATTTGGCAACACACAATCCTCTGTATCAAACATATACGTACATTCATACAAACACACACACAACTCTCTCCTTTCATTGTTACAAGCAAAAGTACCTTATATATATATATCCTTTAACCACACTTGAAATGAAAACGATTTCTTAATTTCTTTTAGATTTGAAAATACAGACCTGAAGAGATATTTTAGGTTATAACTCAGATTTCGGAAACGTAACTTCAAGGTAAGGTATGAAGTACCAGTGATATTACTAAACTAATTAAATTATTAGCTTCTTGGTGAGGACTTGATAAAGTAGTCAAGATTTCTTTTAATGTGGATTATGTAATTAACGTTAATGATCGATGTAAGACATGCCATATAAATGTGCTTAAAAAATATCTCAGCAGAATTAACAAGATATTGTTTAAATACGTTTGTCGAGGATCTTAAATCATTAGGTAGGTTACAGGATACCAGGTTAGTATATGCGGAAAAAACTCGGATATTTCAGGTCAGAACTTAGACGATAGTCCACCTTGAACCACCTTAAATGCAGCTGCTAAGTTTTCAGAGGTGAATATTAACCCAGAATTATCCACAGAAAAGATACAAGTGACGCAGTTAGTCACGCAGTTTTTAAGATATTTTAATTAGTCTTAGGTGGACTCTGTTTACCATACATCAAATATAAATTAAAGTATCATAGTGAATACAAAAGAAGATGAGCCTAACCTAAGTATCGTTAATTAAACATGATTTTCTTTTGTATCAACTGTTTGATAATTTACAAACAGAACAGATTTAAAAGTAGTCTCAAGGTTACGATACTGAGATATTTGCAGTGTTGTGGGAATATTAGCACCAAGCAACAAGACTTTGGGAAAACCTTGAGACCTTCCTGTCTCTCAGTGGCACATGGGAACACGTGACTATATAACATGGGGATATCTAAATATACTTCATAACATACATCATATTACTAATTGTATAATTCATA